>ML842894.1:31569-57592 GCA_009831015.1 Picea engelmannii
TGGTTAGATTCGTACTACATCGGGATCGGTAAGAAGACCCTGGGTTGAGTGATCACTTTGATATATACTTTGCCCAGGTTGTGATGGAGTTTCTTTTGAACAATGACACATATACTGTGACATAAATCCACTTTGTATTGGTCGTGGTTATGTCTTTTCATCTCGTAGATCCACTGTGTATTCTTCATGGCTACGATCAGTTTAGGTCATAAGAGTATAGATCCACAGTGTATTTTCAGTGGCTATACCTTTTTATCAATACAATTATGGATCCACAGTGTATTTTATGGCGGCCATATCTTGCAAGTCTTGATCACCCAAGCATAGGTATGCCTGCCTTGGGTTTGAAACATGTCATAATATTTGTTGGATGTTTGTGTGCAGCTTTTGTCAGGTTCTCTGCATCTATACCCTTGCTTGAAAGTCTATAAATCATTTCAGTTATCAGTTCCTGTCTTCTAACTTCATACTTTGGGGGGAAATCTATTACACATAAAAAATACTCACTTTGATAGTGTCGCAAGTGTCGTCATTACAAAGGTCGCAAGTGTCACATTTTGCTCACAACTGTAGCAAGTGTCAGGGAAGCATACTACCATGAAGCCTATGTCATGCTTATGACGACATTAATAAGACACTTAAAATGCCTCAAACACTTGATTTGAAGGAAGAGGAATGGTTAACTGAAGTTAAGTGCCTCTTTCCACCTGAAAGAATCATTGAATCTAGGTTTTTAGAAGAGAGCGCTCCCCTATATCTCTCTTAGGAGCGCTAGCGCTCCCCTATAAACTGTTAGGGAGCGTTATAGCACTAAACAGCCCTTCAGGAGGAGCGCTATTGATTTTAAGAGCACTGGCGCCCCCCTAAAGCCTACTAGGGAGCACTACAGCGCTTTGATGGCCCTTTTGAGGGAGCGCTGCCTATTCTGGGCAGGAGTTGGTCTGTTGAGGAGAATAAGGGGAAGATCTTTCAATCTTGGAAGGCAGTTGAATTCGAATTCCTGGTTCATCCATGATCTTAGGGAAAATCCTTGACTCAAGGAGGAAAATCCTCAACTTACACTAAAGATACCTCAAGAGGTTAGGCCTCTCTAAACCTATATAAACAAGCTCTATCATGGTGGAAAGGAGGAATAATTAGAAGCATGAAACCTATGATCTCATAGGAAACACACAGTGAACTGGAGGAGAGTAATCAGTGAAGTTGTTGTCATCTGAATCATGGATCTTTTGAGCAAGGGTTAGACAAAGAAGATTTGATGAAGCTGTTGTATTCGCATCTACGGCTGTAAGTTACTTCCGTCATTGTTCTCATCAATATGACACGCTTGGCATGTTTCTTTCTAGTTTGTGTTTAATCTCACATGAACTTGTCTCTAATAGATAGGTCTATTTCAAGCTAATATTAGTAGAGTAGGAAGTGGTTGTACCCTTGTTTGTCTACAGGGCTTATCGAGGAGCGAAAGATCGGAGCTCAACTCAGAGCGTGCAGGGACAAACATCGGTAAAAGGTACTTCTTTCCTCCTTCCTCCTCATACATCAATTTATATAGACCTAAAAGGAAGTTAGTGTCCATGATAAGCGTCTTTTGTCTTAAGAGTTAAGAGTCTAGCTCTCAAGAGGAGATCTACCTATCCTCAGGGAGATTTTCCTTCAACAGTTGACAGGTCAAGTTTAATATAAGTAAACGTACATTCCCCATTGAGGAATCATATCTTTTGTGTGAGTTTGGAAATTTCAGTAAGTACATCTACTTGGGAAAAGTGTGAACCTATCTTGGGCGCTAGTCTTCTAGGGTTTGTGAGCACCCTTTTGTGTGCTAGGTTTTCTTGGTGGTGAAGGTCTTTCTCTTGAAGAATATAACAAAGGATTGGCTAGGTTTTCTTCCCTTGTTGAGAAGGGTTTCCCAAGATACTTCTTGTGTACTTGTGCATGGTATTTCTTGTTTTCATCTTGGTTGCTACAACATATTGGTTATGGTTTAAGTAAAATGATAAAATGGAATGAACTTCACGCTTAAGCCTAGCTTATTGAAAAATCAACAACGACACTGGGTCAACGACACACCGAAGCACCAGGCCACCGACCTTCAAACACTGCACCTTCGAGATTATTTCCCGGTCTGATTTATTATTGACAATAACTTTTAATGTTGGATCATTGTTGATCCTATCGTGATCGATGGTCAATATTCTCCCTCACAGGAATATGGATTCTCTCCTGAGGACTTGTAAAATCCAGTTCTCGATTGAGATCGAGATCTCTCTCGTCAATGAAAATACATATATTCAAATCCATGAACTCGAAAGGATTTGTATACATAGGGTTTAAACCCATTCATAGTGCATTGATCAACCTCCTTTCCAAGTGGCAAGAGAAAAGATGATTCATGTAAAATATTTGTTATTGATTCATTTCTTGTAATCTGCATTGCACAACAATAATAATCACTGACAATATTTATAATCAAATCATTAACAACTGATGGGACCATCAATATTATATCATATTGACAAAAAATTTGAGTGTGTTTCAAAGTAAATTCTAATACCCCAGGTGCCCAAAATCCGATAGCCTAATCTATTTGGTCGACTCTTCACTTATAAAAAACTGGAAACATTTTCAAGCACAACAAACCACCAAGCAACTTCATACAAACTTAACTCTCTGGTGGTTCGGGGTCCAATCAATATTTCCCAATGGAGATTTGGCAATGTTCTGTGAAAGAAAAGGCAATGGGTCCAACACATAGAACATTTTTCCCGACCACCGACCGATCCAAACTTCATACCCATCAGCAATAGGGATCTCTCGTTGTTTCGTCGATATGGTATCTAGACTAGGCACTATTCTTACCTATTTCCCAATAGTACCATATGATCAATGGTTGGCATTCAATCATGGAGTGATCCAATGGAAAACATTTCTAGCACACTTGAAAAGAAAATTCGACGGCTAAATATGTTGTCTTTGGATAGATGAAATTTAATACAACCATAACTGTCTTGTCCCCCATTACAATTCTATCATGACTTTATGGACATTTAATGACAATTAATGAAGAACTTAGTGCCAAACTTTAATGCATTTACCCTGAGAAATATTCGCATAAACAAACTAAGGGACAATTAGAACTGTTAAGAAATTATCTTTGCTTAAATCCATAATTCTTAATTCAGACAATTTTCTATGACATTCTCTCTAACGGGTTAGTATTAGAACATGTTTTCTATTATTGTTTTATATAGAACTATTAGTTGTTTCTTTTAAACAAAACTTACCCTTTGTCGATTACTTGCATGAATTCCCAGAGAAAAATGACTTAGAAAAGAAAAGTGAAGCAAGCAATTGACAATGAAGACGACATTGAAAATAACCCCAATTCGACATTCTTCTCTGATACTACATTCAATACTGGCATGAGCAACAATATGGAGTGGAGGGAAATTTATGAATTCTTCCAACAAGGAGATTTCACTAACAAATATGAGTCATATGCCAATGATTTGGTCAATGTCAAAGCATCGCAACTTCATAAAATTGTTGCCAAGCCAACAATTGTACCCTTTTATGACACATTATGATGGATAATCTCCCACACTGATATCTCTACATTTATTT
The DNA here is from genome assembly GCA_009831015.1 of Picea engelmannii. Taxonomy (NCBI): domain Eukaryota; kingdom Viridiplantae; phylum Streptophyta; class Pinopsida; order Pinales; family Pinaceae; genus Picea; species Picea engelmannii. The sequence goes on from ML842894.1 coordinate 35,191, forward strand.
TTCTTAATTCATCAAGCCAAGTTGTTGGTTCCCTTAGACATGAAGATGTTAATAATATGTATAGGTTAATCTAACCCACAACCAAGCTTGATGACAATTTCATGAACGAATTCATAAAGGGAAAAAGTCAAAAAGGAAGAAATGCAAATGGCTCATTTGATTAGAGAATGGTGGTATGATTCTTTCAAAGTCATAGGTGAAAAAATATATCTTGCTACTAGACTGAAGAAACCCCAATGTTAGTTTCCATGATGCTTTTTTGTATATATGTTGAGAAAAATCCCTCTAGATTTAATTTGTCGTCGGTCCCTATCATCCATCAAGTTCTTGTAGGTAATACTTTCAATTGGGCCCATATACTTTCTGTCAATCTTAAACAAGAAGTGAAAAAGTCTCAGCAATTTCGTCTAGGATATTGTCCAAGGTTTTTTACATCTGCCTATTTGGTAGATTTCATTTGTGCATTGACCCCTTTCCCTATTTTATCTTGAAACTAGTCTCATGCCGAGGAACCAATTCACTTATATTGTTCTAAAATGTGGGAGATCAATTGCAAAAATCATTTCTACGATATTTGTAATTTTTTCATGGTCCCATTGCATCTGCTTTGGAAAAACTTGTCAGCCCCAAGATTCAGTCAAGACACTGTGAATGCCATAAAAGAAATAGGTGATTGGTTTATAAATGAAGAATTTTCATACATTAGGATCTTTGGTTGTGAAGGCCCCCCTCATCTCTTGCCTGGGTATGTCCCAGACATGCTAGCATTAAAATAAATTGCATACCATATTGTCGTTATCGACATTGCAGTCACTTTGGCTAAAAATCGAAAAGCAATGGCCTAATTTCCCGATTTCACTAGGTATTTATACCTTGTCAAATCCAAAACATTGACAAAAAGAGATTGAGTCACTGGATCGAATCTAGCTGGCCCATGGAGACTTTAACAGACATGATACAATAGAAGTTGTCATAAAACAATATGCTATGGTGAAAAGAAAAACATATATTCATGAACACAGTCCTTTTGACATTGTTTTTCACGGGGTAGTGCACTTCCATGAAGTAAGACAAAGTATTTATGCCATAATAGATAGTGCTAATTTCTTGCACTTTATTGAATGACAACTTAATAGAAAGAAATTTTTCCTTAAGGAAAAGAAAAAAATACAGGGAATTGTAGAAGTTGAGTAAATTGGAGAGAATAAAAATGAAAAAAAAACATCTCATAGTGCTTCTTTAGCAGAAACAAAAGTTCACAAATCTTCACAAGAAAATATTGTAACAAGAAAAGAAGGCTCAAGGATAGAAAATACCCAGACTCCTGACAAAGTGGTTGAGACAAACATAGAGTTGAAAACCAGCACATACATCAACTTTTTCTAGACAACACTTGTCCATATTATTGATCCTATCAATACTACCTGCATAAATTCAATTCCAGGAAGCATGGTTACCAATTGTTTCAATCTTGACAACATCTCTCATGTATAAGATAGTGTTATGTCTTTAGACAATTTTGTCTTTCATGACAAAACCAAAACTATAGAAAAGAGAAGGTACAAAAATAGGAAAACGACCCACCATGAAGAAATCAAACAAGAAGTAACTCAATTACGGAGTGTTGCACATTTGGACGATGAATAATTTGCAGAGGAAGTTGTTGACTCCTTGGGGGATTTTGCAAATGTCAATAAATGGTCTATCAAAATATTAACCAACCAACTAAGGAAAGAGAAGAACAAAGTAAAGGAACTTCTCGAGCAACAATGGATACAATAACACAATTGGAAACAGAAATATGGAACTCAACTCAAGGCCATCACATAAGTAAACAATATTTCTCAAAATATCATTGCAGAGTTGACAACAAAAAAGGTTGTAATTAAAATAGAACATGACAGAGACCTGGCCACATTTGTTGCAGAGAAAGATAAAATCAGCAAAGACTATGAGAAGCAAATAAATACATTGACCGTTGAACTAGAAGAGGCCAAAATAAGGTATCAAAGTTTAGAAACCCTAAGCAAAATATCAATACTACTTAATGTTAAATCATCAACTTCACAAGTATTGTTTTATTCATGATTGTATTTGATTAAAGAACAACATGAACAATCCTGCAGTTTTTTGCTGAGTCTCAGTCACAATGTAAAAGCAAAAAGATATGCATACTATTTTTTATATTTTGAAATTATAGGAGGCACACATTAACACTTTACCACCAGAATACACCAAAATGTCCGAAGAAGAAAAAATCCAAATACGAGCTTCACTTGATTCTTGGGAAGCAACTTGTTTATTTTCACACAATCTCATTGAATAAACAAGTAAAAATTGCCCAGTCTTATGGTATTCGGCAATGGATATCATTGAAGAATATGAATTCTCACATGTGCAATTTCTTGGAAAATCAGTTCCATTATCAAATTGTCTTTCTGATCTACCACAACAGGTAGACTCTAAGACAAATTGTATCAACAGTTTGAATTTATGGATCGTCGAAAGTGTTTAACAACTAGTCAATCATCCAACACAATGTTCAAAAACAAGTTAATTTCTTATCCAAGTTTTCAGGTAAACAAGAGGAAATTGCTAGGAAAATATACCAATGCAAATTAAAGTTTAAACAAGGAATTTTCCCATTCTTCATTAATTGCAACCATGTTACAGAGAGTTTCATTATGGAAAAAGAAGGGAAAAATGCAACCGAAAAAATTCAGCATAGGTGTTACTGGACATCCCCAGAATATCTCTCCTTAATATCATTTATCAAGTCAATTTCAGATAGTTGCGCCTATTGATTCCATCCAAGTAAGAAACATGTTACATAATTTTCCATGTACTCTCCTATTTATTGTAATTTGGTATAGAAAAAACAAGATTGGAGTTTCTAGAGAAAATGTTATTTGCATTGGTGTAAAAGCCTTCATGTTTTAAGTTTTCAGAACCTCTAATTACACTACTTGCAACATGTTTTATTGCTCTTAGTACTATTATTCAACACTAGTGAGATGTTCATTTTTGAAAACATTGTTCTCCTTTTCTATGGTTTATTTATGAATAGAAGCTTTATGTTATGCGTTTATGTAGTCTTCTTAGAATTTTCAGAAAATCTTATTGTTCACTCTTTAAATGAACTTGAACATAGATAATGTGGAATTGCACATCATTTTGTATATTGATACATGTTCAACAATTGTTTTTTGTGCCCTTGACTAATATGCATAAGTCTAATTTACGTTTATGGATATAGCTATGCCAATTATATAACAATTAAATAAATACAACCATATAGTCAAGATCCAATGCATATCCAATCAAACTAATAATGTCAATAACTAAACAAATGTATAACTAACGTTAACTAGAATTGACTAAATGGGTTGGAAAAAAGCTTAATATCTATAGATTACATTTAACTAAATGCAACTTACAAACGCCTTCTTTCTTACCATCATATCTTTTCATTACTTCATGAAGCATAAATTCTCATTTCTTCGAACAAAACTTGTACAAAAATATGTCTATGAACATTCTGTCCGAATGCAATAGTTAAAACAAAATGAAAAACAAGTCCTTGCAAAACATGAAGTCATTCTATCAACAACTAGATAAGAAGTCTCCATGTGTAACACACCCATTGTGGGGCGTCAAAATTTTTCTCTTCTTAAGAGAATCAAAACCCCCAGTCGAGGTCTTTGCTCCATTCTTCTCTTCCAAGGATTTTCAGCCACGATCTCCATGCTCCGAACCAAGCTCTGAGCTGGTAGATATCCTCTCCCAAGTTCTTCGAGTTCTTCCATCCAGCTATACTCGCATATAACTGTGGGATGTGACCAGACGCCAAGACAACATGCGCCAAGGCAACCACCGCATGAATCCTCCGTAGCAGCAAATATTCAAAGTTCACAATCTGACGTCATGTGTCCTCAGATATTTTGATGACCCTGATTCACTTCAGGAGTTTCGAACACTCCAAAGTCTTTTTTCTCCAAGTTACTTTGTACCCGGAGTTACAGATCGAGCACCACATGTTTTCCCTGAACAACGGTCAATATCCATCCTTTGCCTTGCTTCGGGCGACTTGCAATCAACGCTCCTCTCTTTCCTTCGAAGTGCTCTGTACCTGGAGTTACAGATCAAGCACCAGGTGTTTTCCCCGATCAATGGTCGATATCCATCCTTTGTCCCACCTCGGGTGACTTGCAGTCAACTATCCTCCGTGTTATTTCTTCTGGAGTACCAATCCTCCAAAGTGACGGATCTAACGCCACGTGTCCTATTCCAATGGACGATTCTGATGAACTCCGACACTTCATCCTTCAAGAGTTCTTGTGCCTTTACTCCTCAATTCCTCCATAGTGACTTTCACCCGGTGTAAATCTCTAGCCCCCACGTGTTCCAACAATGGACAACTAGGATGATTCCTTACCGTTGCAGCTTCAGACGACTTATGGTCAATGCTTCACTTCCTTTTCTCTGGAGTTTGCACCTCCAGACTCCACGATCTGCTCACGTGTGTCCCTCTCAGATCGACGGTCATGATTTACTTTGGCAGTTCGGGCTTCGGGAGTTCTTAACTCACGTGACCCCACTTTCCTCCAAATTGGCTATCTTTCAAAATGGAAGATCTACTGACACCTGTCCTCAGTTGATGGACGACTCAGATGAAATTTGGTTGTTTAGCCTTCGGGAGTTCTTATTCAACACATCCCCTTTTCTCTCAGAGTGACTTTCCTCTAAAATGGCAGATCTTCTGCCACGCATCCCTTCCACCGGACGACTGGGATGACTTCAGGACTATGGCCTTCGAAAATCCTTGTGCCTTCACACTTTGGTTCTTTCAGAGTGACATCTCTCTAGAGTGCAGGATTTGACAACACCTGTCTCGTTGGCTTGGATGTCTCAGATCTACTTCGGCTCTTCGGGAGTTTTGTGATGTAAGATCCTCTTTTCTCTAGGGGTCGGTCAACATCAAGTTGACCAAAACCTCAATCTAAAGGTTTGAGGGTATCTACGCGACCCCATAGATCTATGGCTCGTAACTTCCGTTCAAGGGTCCCTTGGGTCCCAGTGCGTGCCACTCCGAGAGGGACACTTGACAACCCCATCACTTGACACATGGGCTCCCACATGATCATGACATTAATACTTGTGTCCCCATGATCAAATGATCGTGAGGGATCCAGAAGGATCCTTAGATCCAAAATCCACATAAACTTCGGGACTTCAAGACTTCGGGACTTCAGGGGTTTCATCTCTTGTGCGCCGATTATGCTCAATTCTACGAACCCACGAAATCTGAAGGGCTCTAAGGGTTAATGCTCGTGTTCCTTCTCCGGATCCAACGATCGTGAAGAACTTTAGATCCTCCCGAACTAAACTCATCCATTCGTCTTTCAAACAAAAGGGTCTTTCCTTTCGAGCTTGAAACGCATTATTCTACATGAATTTTGTCAGCTCCTTAAGTACTTAGGTATTTTGCACTAATTCTCCTAAACTTAACGCTTAGAGAAATCCTTCGCGCACCTCTTGTGCTCCTTTATCAACTCTAGAGCTTAAGGAGGGTTCTCTATCTATGCTTGCCTCGCAGAAGCTTTGTGCATACATGCACTACCTCTCCTGAGCTTAACCGACCCCTTCCTTCAGAGCGATTGGGAATGTCGGCATGCACACGTGAGGTTATGTCCAATTTCAACAAAATCAGAATTCACTTATTTTAACTTGAGCCACCACAAGGCTCATGCCTTTACATGTACAGACCAGAGAATTTCTTATTTTCTTAAATACACAATTAGGCAGAATTGAAAGGATACAATATAACAATTAAGAAAACACGTCCATCCCTGCAACATTCATAGGATATTCAAATTCAATTCACAGCTACCACTTAAATACACATGATATGAGATTACTTATCTATTACACTATATCTTCATCCGATGCATACTAACATTCCAAGTCATTTTAATTTATTCAGGGTATATAAAGCAAAAAGGAAATATTATTACTATGTAAGCATCATGTCAACATACTAAATTTTCCAAGTGCAATTCAAATATTAAATGAATTTAATCAACGTGCCAATGTTCATGGCCACATTCATACCCAATGCACCCTCGCATTGATCTTCAAGCTGCCACACTTGGTGACAAGCACCCTGATACAGTGTTGGACTTTAACCAAACTCTTCACCATATGGCTTATTCCTCCTCGTTCACGTTTATAGCAGGACTGTGCTTCCTACTACAGGATAATCACGATTCCAAATCAACGCACATGAAACTAAATATTTCTCTTGAATGCACCCAAACATTCTTCCTTCATTAGTAACCAAGGTGCTCACACTCATGGTCACCCAAATTTGCTTTCCTTAGACATCCATACAATGTAAGTAAAATTTTCGAAAGGTCCTCCTTCCTCAATGGAAGGTTCATTGTTTTCCTTTCATGCAAACATGCACTTCCTCAAAGCAATTCCATGTAATGTGATAGCTATGAGCATCTTTATTACCATAGAACCAGTAGTCTAATGCAGAGTGTTAAACTCTATCTTCCTTGACTGGCCTGGAGGAACATTGTTTTCTCTCCATGTGACCGAGAGTTTTGACCTCAGCTCTATTCTTTTCAGGCACTATCCTTTCAGCTCCCATGTCCAAGCACTATGATCCTGGCTAAACCCCTTGTCTACAAATCAACGGTGTAGATCTATATTCCCCCAGATCCAACGGCTGCAAGGGATTGCAGAACCTCAACTAGCTTGTGGTTTAATTCTCCTTCTGATCTCCGCAATGAACACGGTTCGTCCGATCTATGATCAGATCCCAAACTCAAAACAACGTTATATTGAATTTAAATTACGGGTACAGGTCTCGACATTAACCCATGTGCATATGCAATCTCCACAATGATCGCGGGTCGTCGATCTTATCCCTCGATCAATTTTAACTACACGATTTCCAGATAATAATAATGCCAGCACAAAAGTGTTTGACCGAGAATTTAGGTTGATACAGAGCTTCGATGCGATAAATTCAAATACAAAACCCAATCATAGTATGAGTTTTATGAAACATTAATGTGTGGGTTCCTTACAGGTTCACCCATAGATCATTCACAGATTGGCAGTTCACAGCGATTGTGGAAACCCAATATGCTCGCTCTTTATCGGAGAGTTCAATCTCCGCAATATAAAAAGTGTGTGCCCGACTCTTTTAATCATGGTCGTTGATTCTCCACCCCGACGAGATCAACGACGTTGGTTGATTGTGGGCCGTGAACTAGCATGTTCGTAAATTTTGCCTTCGCGCTCCGCAATGATTCCCAACCATCAATCTTTGTTCACAGATTGACGGCTCACAATGATTGTGGGGCCCAATTTGGAAAGTGTTCACCCAACTCTGTCTAATAATGGTTGCTAATATTCCACCCCGACGAGATCAACGACGTTGGTTGATTGTAGGCCATGAACTAGCATGTCCGTTAATTTCACCTTCACGCTCCACAATGATCCCCGACCGTCAATCTAATCGAGCAACTAGTGTTTGATCCGTTAACTCCAGTGGATAGTGAAGTCGATTTGATGACTACGATCGGTCTCCCTCCGATGAGAACCTCGCATTCATCTCCTCTATCAGGTTCTTGAGTATCCTAATTCAATCAATGTTTTCTTCCTGAAACATACTCTACTTGGGTATCTGAGGCATACAACTGTCGTTTCTTAACATGGCTTCAACCAAGCCTATTCAATCAACCATACTCATTTATTCATTCATTGGTCTTATATTCATTACATGATGCTTTCAAAATGTAATCGAGGATTCTTATATATATATATATATATATATATATATATATACAAGCTTGTAGCTCACTACTTAGTTTCTCAACAATTATTAAGGTTGTGACTCTGACCTCCTGACAGAGTTTTCACATAGTTCTTCCATGGGAAAATCCCTCAGCATGAAAATTCCTTATTGCACGTCCATCACTATCTGTGATGGTCTCAGCCTTGAGTTATCTTTATCTATTTACCAAATATTCCATAAGGAATATAAACATGCATCTTTATCATGCACCCAAATTATGTATCCATACATATTATGGTTTTGTTAACTTACATCCATGATGTACTTAACCATATGCATAATCAAAAGTCTGTGTGTAGCTTCCATGAGTATATTTCACATCCTACATACATCTATATTCTAAAATTAGTCAACTCATGATTGTTCAAACTCATTCTTATGTGATCCTCAAGGCATAATCATTTGCCTCTTATCTTGACATAGGCCATCCTTGCTCATTTACACTTTCATTTATTTATACTCGTCTTTCCTGAGGGAATGGAGTGCATTTCGCTTAAGCTATCATTCAAAACAAAACTTTCATGACTCTTTAAAAAATGGAGTCAACCGTGTGTCTATGGTATTCACTTAATCTTGGCAAGTGCAATTCTTGCCTTACATATCACTCATCAAGGAAGCCATATTGTGCCTTTAGTATACATATATCCTTACATCATACATGTGCATCACTTTCATATTTAATATCATTCATACCTAACTGATATTACTATCAGGCTTCATATCAAGAAGCTTCACAATACATTAAATACATGTACTCAAGCGTAAACACCCACAAAGCTAACCAAACATTCATCATGCAAGCTCATTGCTTGCACCCTTTCCATGTCATGCATGCACATGGGAATCTCAGACTTCTAGATCCTCCTCCAAGGATATTGTTGCCATCCTTATGACAAGCCTCATAGGGATAATCAACATTGATTTTCCCTCTTAGTTGAGAGCTTGCAGTCATTCACACGGCATCCACATGGAAGTTGAATCAGACATAGTCATAACTAGGTTCCCTTTTTATATGATAACAGCTAGCAAGAAAACACTCTTGCCTCAACCTCCATGGAACATTACCCAACTTATAAATACAATCTGGGCAATTATAACCATGCCCAAGGTAACAAAATCGTCCAATTTAGCTTCCAACTATGTCTATATGGATACCATCCACCACTGGATGTCAATCTGACCCATTGTCTTCTAGAAGTTCCCCAACACTTCCTTTACCACATTCAGGATCAACATTTAGTCAACCATTTTATCTTAATTTTAACAATTTAATGTCTAATACCATTTGGACTATTCCCTTAGAGCCCAAATGCAATTTCAAATTATGTTACTTACTAAGTATCTTAGTTTAGAAATTCAGAGTATCTTTAGGTCAAGGTCGGTCTTGACCATCACACCTAGAATTCTTCCTTTTGTTCAGCACGGTCAGGGACATATGACACTCTCCTCCTCCCAAAATAACTCTGGCAGATTAGTTTCCTATCCACCAAGCAAGGAAGGATGATGTGATTTATCTCTCAATCACTATATTTCTATAGCTTTGTTTATCATCTTGATTAGAAAAACCTTGTCCAATGATTCTTGTATGCAGAAGAAAAATTTGTTTCTCAGTTCACTTTGAAACCCGAGAGTTGTACATGCTCTCCCATTTCAGAGAATGGTCACCAGACTCATTCCTCTCTTCAGTAGAGGTTTTATAAGCCTCTTAGGAATGTGGTAAGATAGGGTGTTACCCCTTAAAGTTCTCTAGAAATATTTTCATACGACTGGTGCATGAGCCCAAATAGGCCAAGTGTTGTTGTTGTGCTCTGATACCAATTTGTAACACACCCATGGTGGGGCGTCAAAATTTCTCTCTTCTTAGGAGAATAAAAACCCCCATTCAGGATCTTTGTTTCATTATGCTCTTGCAAATCTTTTCAGCCACGGTCTCCATGCTCCAAACCGAGCTCCAAGCTGGTAGATATCCTCTCCCAAGTTCTTCGTGTTCTTCCATCTAGCTATACTCGCATATGACTCGGGCTATGACTAGACGTCGAGACAACAGGCGCCAAGACAACCACCGTGCGAATCCTCTGAAGCGACAAATCTATGAAGTTCACAATCCGATGTCACATGTCCTCAAAGATTTTGACAGCCCTGATTCACTTCAGAACTTGGACGTTCCGGAGTTTTGAACGCTCCAAATAATTTTTCCTCCAAAGTAATCCGTACCCGGATTTACAGATCGAGCACCACGTGTTTTCCCCAATCAACAGTCAATATCCATCCTTTGCCCCGCTTTGAGTGACTTGCAATCAATGCTCCTCTCTTTCCTCTGAAGTGCTCCGTACGCAGAGTTACAGATCGAGCGCCACGTCTTTTCCCTAATCAATGGTCAATATCCATGATTTTTCCCACATCGGGCAACTTGCGGTCAACGGTCCTCCGTGTTCTTTCTTATGGAGTACCAATCCTCTGAAGTGACGGATCTTACGTCATGCGTCCTATTCCAATGGATGGTTCTGATGAACTCCGATGCTTCGACCTTCAGGAGTTCATGTGCCTTTACTCCTCAATTCCTCTGAAGTGACTTTCACCTGGAGTAAATCTCCATCCCCCACGTGTTCCGACAACTAACGACTAGGATGATTCCTTTCCTTTGGAGATTCAGATGACTTCTAGTCAAATCTCCACTTCCTTTCCTCAGGATTTCGCACTTCCAGACTTTGTGATTTGTTGACGCGTGTCCCTCTTAGATCGACAATCACAATTTACTTTAGTAGTTTGGGCTTCGAGAGTTCTTAACTAGAGTGACCCCACTTTCTTCCAAAGTGGCTATCTTCCAAAATGGAAGATTTGCTGACACTTGTCCTCAGCTGACGGGCGACTCAGATGAACTCAGGCTCTCCGGCCTTCGAGAGTTCTTGTTCAACACATCCCCTTTTCTCCCGTAGTGACTTTCCTCAGAAATGGCAGATCTTCTGCCACGTGTCCCTTCCAATGGATGGCTAGGATGACTTCGAGCCTTCAGCCTTCGAAAATACTTGTGCCTTCACACTTCGTTTCTTCCGGAGTGACATCTCTCCGGAGTGCAGGATCTGACAACACCTGTCCCTTTGGCTTGGACGGATCATATCTCCTTTGGCTCTTCGGCTCTTCGGGAGTTTTGTGATGCAAGATACTCTTTTCTCCAGGGATCGGTCAATGTTGAGTTAACCAAATCCTCAATCTGACGGTTCGAGGGTATCTACGCGACCCCAGATATCTATGGCTCGTAACTTTCGTTCAAGGGTCCCTTAGGTCCTAGTGTGTGCCACTCCGAGAGGGATACTTGACAGCCCCATCACTTGACACATGGGCTCCCACATGATCATGACATTAATACTCACGTCCCCATGATCGAATGATCATGAGGGATCCCAAAGGATCCTTAGATCCAAAATCCACATAAACTTTGGGACTTCAGGACTTCAGGACATCAGGGGTTTCACCTATTGTGCGACGATTATGCTCAATTCGTTGAACCCACGAAATCCGAAGGGCTTTAAGGGTTAATGCTTGTGTTCCTTCTCCAGATCCAACGATCATGAAGAACTTCGACTCCTCCCAAACTAAGCTCATCCATTCGTCTTTCAAACAAAAGGGTCTTTCCTTTCGAGCTTGAAACTTGCTATTCTACATGAATTTTGTCAGCTCCTTAAGTACTTAGGTATTTTGCGCTAATTCTCCTGAACTTAACGCTTAGAGAAATCCTCCACGCACCTCTTGCGCTCCTTTATCAACTCTAGAGCTTAAGGGGGGTTCTCTATCTATGCCCGCCTCACAAAGGCTCTGTGCATACATTCACTGCCTCTCCTGAGCTTAACCGACCCCTTCCTTCAGAGCGATTGGGAATGCCACCATGCACACGTGAGGCTATGTCCAATTTCAACAAATTCAGAATTCACTTATTTTAACTTGAGCCACCACAGGGCTCAAGCCTTTACGTGTACAGGCCAGATAATTTCTTATTTTCTTAAATACACAATTAGGCAGAATTGAAAGGATACAATATAACAATTAAGAAAGCATGTCCATCCCTGCAACATTCATAGGATATTCAACTTTAATTCACAGCTACCACTTAAATACACATGATACGAGACTACTTATCTATTACAGGTGGTAGCCAACTGATTGTGGGTGTTCGTCATTCCACCCAACCATAGGCTCAGAGGAATTCATTATTAGCGCTCTAGCCACCCCCGTGCCCAGCCATGATATCACCAGGGAATTTATGTCAATTCTCACCAATCCTTTCTCTTTCACATCTTCCGCGAGGTTTACCAGGTGCTTCCTCAACATCAAGCTTGTGGCCTTCTACTCAGGTCCTATTCTCTGCATACTCTCAGATATTTTCCTCTTTGTCATGACCTCGACAAGGTTTATCAGATGCTTCCTCTCTGTCATGTCCTTGACGAGGTTTATGAGATGCTTCATCATCATCAAACTCGCGACCTTCTGCTCGGGTCCCATTCTTTGCATACTCTCAGCAATTTTCTTCTCTGTCATGACCTTGACAAGGTTTATCATATGCTTCCTCAACATCAAGCTTGTGGCCTTCAACTCATTTTCTACTGGAGATATTTTTGCATTCTCCACTCTCCTCTTTGCATTTCCTTGTGTGCCTTGCATGCACATCCCTCCTATCTTGTTCCTTCTGTTAGAAGGAAACCCGGGTCTATTCTAGGTCTATAGGATCCTGTGGTACTTCAGGATGACCTTCTGTAGCTAGACCATGCTTCCATTCATGGAGGTGGTTGAGGGTTCAACCACCGGTCCTTTTCTTATTAACTGTTCTCTTATCGTTTTCACGTTATTTCCTCTAGTGATATCATGGCTAGTACTTTCAAGGATTCACCCCCATAGTCAATTATTGACAATTCAAACAATAATATATTTACACTATTCCCATGCCACAACATGGTAATCCTAATTAATGATTAATTACAAGTTGGGGGAAACAAGGATGTTACAATTCCCTCCCCCTTAAAAAGGAACACCTTCTGTCCTCGGTGTTCTTTCTTAGTAACACCTGCCATGCCTTTCTCATTCAGCCACTTCAGAAGTCTTGACCTTCTTTCTCAGTCAGGTCCTTTTTCAGACTCTTAATCTTTGTCACTTGCCTTCAATAATTCTTGGACAACAAGCACATTAATCATAGTCTCATGCAAAAACATTTTACTGTTGCATAAAATTTATAGGAAAATCTCATAATCTAGCACAATACTTATCTGCGCAGTTTGTGGGTTTGTATCCACCTGGTTGTCTTGTTATCCAGGCTCACTGTTTTTCCTTGGCGTACTCATTGTGTGCATGATCCCAATCAATAGTTTACAAGAACTATCGGTGTCTCCTCTTCCTTGCAGTCACTCACCCTCTAGGCCTAGGCTCATGCATCCCCTTCTTTGTTGTATAGTTCTTTGGGCGATCTATCTTGCCTTGCCAAGGTTTTCTCACACAGGAAGAATCCTAGAGACTTTATCGAGATTTACAGTAGAGGTGTCCCTCAGACTTTCTTTGCCGAGGCGTCCCTCCGGCTTGTGTTACCTCAACACAACATATTACAGGCAATCATGGCTTACCATGGGGTCCTCATGGCTCGGTAGTAGCTATTTTTCATGCTTTTCGGCTTGATGGCCTTCATCTGTCCTTTCTAGATAAATAATTTCTTCTCACCTATATCACAGGTATACAAAAATTCATTAGACATCATCACAATTCTAAATTTCATAATTTTATTGCAAATATGTCACCCATAGTTTTTCCAATTTCTTCATTTATTTTCAGATCTATTCCGCACGGAACCAGATTCACAAGCATGGGACTTTCCTCCCTATAGCAATTTAGCTCAGTAGACAATCGGTCTTCCTTATGGGCTTACAACGTTTCCATATCCAAGACTCTTTCTTCCTGCAAGTCAACTTTCCTCAGCCAAACAAATTGTTAGTTTTCATGTACACTATATCTTCATACGATGCATACTAACAGTCCAAGTCATTTTAATTTATTCAGGGTATATAAAGCAAAAAGGAAATATTATTACTATGTAAGCATCATGTCAATATACCAAATTTTCCAAGTGCAATTCAAATATTAAATGACTTTAATCAACATGACAATATTCATGGCCACATTCATAACCAATGCACCCTTGCATTGATCTTCAAGCTGCCACACTTGGTGACAAGCACCCTGATATGGTGTGTTGGACTTTAACCAACCTCTTCACCATATGGCTTATTCCTCCTCGTTCACTTTTATAGCAGGATTGTGATTCCTGCCACAGGCTAATCATGATTCCAAATCAGTGCACATGAAACTAAATGTTTCTCTTGAATGCACCCAAACATTCTTCCTTCATTAGTAACCAAGGTGCCCACACTCATGGTCACCCAAATTTGCTTTCCTTTGACATCCATACAATGTAAGTAAAATTTTTGGAAGGTCCTCCTTCCTCAATGGAAGTTTTATTGTCTTCCTTTCATGCAAACATGCACTTCCTCGAAGAAATTCCATGCAATGTGCTATCTATGAGCACTTTTATTTCCATAGAACCAGTCCTCGCAACCATATTCTAACACAGAGTATTAAACTCTATCTTCCTTGACTGGCCTGGAGGAACTTTGTTTTCTCTCCATGCGACTGAGAGTTTTGACCTCAGCTCTATTCTTTTCAGGCAATATCCTTTCATCTCCTATGTCCAGGCGCTATGATCCTGGCTAAACCCCTTGTCTACAAATCAACGGTGTAGATCCATTTTTTCCCAGATCCAACGGCTGCAAGGGATTGCAGAACCTCAACTAGATTGTGGTTTAATTCTCCTTCTAATCTCAACATTGAATACGGTTCGTCCGATCTATGATCGGATCCCAAACTCAAAACAACGCTATATTGATTTAAATTATGGGTACAGGTCTCGATGTTAACCCGTGTGCATATGTAATCTCCACAATGATTGTGGATCAACGATCTTATCCCTCGATCGATTTTAACCACATGATTTCCATATAATAATAATGCCAACACATAAGTGTTTGACCGAGAATTTAGGTTGATACAGAGCTTCGATGCGATAAATTCAACCACAAAACCCAATCACAGTATGCATTTTACGCGACATTAATGTGTGGGTTCCTTACAGGTTCTCCCACCGATTGTAAATAGATCGACGGTTCACAGCAATTGCGGAATCCCAATATGATCGCTCTTTATCAGAGAGTTCAATCTCCACGATCTAAAAAGTGTGTGCTGGACTATTTTAATCATGGTCATTGATTCTCCGCCCCGACGAGATCAACGACGTTGGTTGATTGTGGGCCGTGAACTAGCACGTCCGTAAATTTCTCCTTCGCACTCCGCAATGATTCCCAACCATCGATCTATGTTCACAGATCGATGGTTCACAGTGATTTTGGGGCCCAATTTGGAAAGTGTTCGCCTGACTCTGTCTAATCATGGTTGTTGGTCTTTCACCCCGATGAGATCAACAACGTTGGTTGATTGAAGGCCGTGAACTAGCACCTTTGTTAATTTCACCTGCACGCTCCACAATGATCCCCGACTGTCAATATAATCGAACCATTGGTGTTTGATTCGTTAACTCCAGTGGATAGTGAAGTCGATTTGATGACTGTGATCGGTCTCCCTCCGATGAGCAGCTCGCATTCATCTCCTCAGTCAGGTTCTTGAGTATCCTAATTCGGTTAGTGTTTTATTCCTGAATCATACTCTACTTGGGTATCTGAGGCATACACCTACCTTTTCTTAACATGGCTTCAACCAAGCCTATTCAATAAACCATACTCATTTATTCATTCATTGGTCTTATATTCATTACATGATGTTTTCAAAATGTAATCTAGGATTCTTATATATATATACAAGCTTGTAGCTCACTACTTAGTTTCTCAACAGTTATTAAGGTTGTGACTCTGACCTCCTGACAGAGTTTTCACATAGTTCTTCCATGGGGAAATCCCTCAGCATGAAAATTCCTTATTGCACGTCCATCACTATCTGTGATGGTCTCAGCCTTGAGTTAGCTTTAGCTATTTACCAAATATTCCATAAGGAATATAAACATGCATCTTTGTCATGCACCCAAATTATGTATCCATACATATTATGGTTTTGATAACTTACATCCATGATGTACTCAACCATATGCATAAACAAAAGTCTATGTGTGTCTTCCATGAGTATATTTCACATCCTACATACATCTATATTCTAAAATTAGTCAACTCATGATTGTTCAAACTCATTCTTATGTGATCCTCAAGGCATAATCATTTGCCTCTTATCCTGACACAGGCCATCCTTGCTCATTTACTCTTTCATTTATTTATACTCGTCTTTCCTAAGGGAATGGAGTGCATTCCCCCTAAGCTATCATTTAAAACAAAACTTCCATGAATCTTTAAAAAATGGATTCAACCATACGTCTATGGTATTCACTTAATCTTGGCAAGTGCAATTCTTGCCTTACATATCACTCATCAAGGAATCCATATTGTGTCTTTAGTATACATATATCCTTACATCATACATGTGCATCACTTTCATATTTAATATCATTCATACCTAACTGATATTACTATCAGGCTTCATATCAAGAAGCTTCACAATACATTAAATACATGTAATCAAGCATAAACACCCACAAAGCTAACCAAACATTCATCATGCAAGCTCATTGCTTGCACTCTTTCCATGTCATGCATGCACATGGGAATCTCAGACTTCTAGATCCTCCTCCAAGGATATTGTTGCCATCCTTATGACAAGCCTCATAGGGATACTCAACATTGAGTTTCCCTCTCAGTTGAGAGCTTGCACTCATTCACAAGACATCCACATGGAAGTTGAATCAGACATAGTCATAACTAGGTTCCCTTTTTATACAATAACAACTATCAAGAAAACACTCTTGCCTCAACCTCCCTGGAACATTACCCAACTTATAAATACAATCTGGGAAAATATAACCATGCCCAAGGTAACAAAATCATCCAATTTAAATTCCAACTATGTATATATGGCTACCATCCACCACAAGATGTCAATTTGACCCACTGTCTTCTAGAAGTGCCCCAACAATTCCTTTACCACATTCAGGATCAACATTTAGTCAACCATTTTATCTTAATTTTAACAATTTAATGTCTAATACCATTTGGACTATTCCCTTAGAGCTCAAATGCAATTTTGAATTATGTTACTTACTGAGTATCTTATTTCAGAAATTCAGAGTATCTTTAGGTCAAGGTCAGTCTTGACCATCACACCTAGAATTCTTCCTTTTGTTCATCACAGTCAGGGACAGATGCCACTCTCCTCCTCCCAAAATAACTCTGGCAGATTAGTTTCCTATCCACCAATCAAGGAAGGATGATGTGATTTATCTCTCAATCACTATATTTCTACAGCTTTGTTTATCATCTTGATTAGAAAAACCTTGTCCAATGATTCTTGTATCCAGAAGCAAAATTTGTTTCTCAGTTCACTTTGAAACCTGAGAGTTGTACATGCTCTCCGTTTTCAGAGAATGGTCACCGGACTCATTCCTCTCTTTAGTAGAGGTTTTCTAAGCCTCTTAGGAATGCGGTAAGATAGGGTGATACCCCTTAAAGTCCTCCAGAAATATTTTCCTACGACTGGTGCATGAGCCCAAATAGGCCAAGTGTTGTTGTCATGCTCTGATGCCAATTTGTAACACACCCATGGTGGGGCGTCAAAATTTCGCTCTTCTTAGGAGAATAAAAACCCCCATTCGGGATCTCTGTTTCATTATGCTCTTCCAAATATTTTCAGCCATGGTCTCCATGGTCCGAACCGAGTACCGAGCTGGTAGATATCCTCTTCCAAGTTCTTTGTGTTCTTCCATCTAGCTATACTCGCATATGACCATGGGCTATGACTAGACGTCGAGACAACAGGCGCCAAGACAACGACCACACGAATCCTCTGAAGCGACAATTCTTTGAAGTTCATAATCCGATGTCACGTGTCCTCAAAGATATTTACGACCCTAATTCACTTCAGGACTTTGACGCTCCATAGTTTCGAACACTCCAAAGACTTTTTCCTCTGAAGTACTCTGTACTCAGAGTTACATATTGAGCACCACCTATTTTCCCCAATCAACAATCAATATCCATCCTTTGCCCCTCTTTGAGTGACTTGCAGTTAATGCTCCTCTCTTTCCTATGAAGTGCTCCGTAGTCGAAGTTACAGATCGAGTGCCACGTGGTTTCCCTAATCAACGGTCGATATCCATCCTTTGTCCCACCTTGGGTGATTTGCGGTCAACGATCCTTCGTGTTCTTTCTTTTGGAGTACCAATCCTCTAAAGTGATGGATCTTACGCCACGCGTCCTATTCCAATGGATGGTTCTGATGAACTCTAGTTTTTCGGCCTTCAGGAGTTCATGTGCCTTTACTCCTGAATTCCTCCGGAGTGACTTTCACCTGGAGTAAATCTCCATCCCCCACGTGTTCCAACAATGGACGATTAAGATGATTCCTTACCTTTGGAGATTCAGATGACTTCTAGTCAAAGCTCTACTTCCTTTCCTCGGGATTTCGCACTTCCAGACTCTGTGATATGCTGACGCATGTCCCTCTTAGATCAACGACCACAACTTACTTTAGCAGTTTGGGCTTTGAGAGCTCTTAACTAGCATGACCCCACTTTCTTCCAAAGTGGCTATCTTCCGAAATGGAAGATTTGTTGACACTTTTCCTCAGCTGAGGGACAACTCAAATGATCTCACGCTCTCAGGCCTTTGAGAGTTCTTGTTCAACACATCTCCTTTTCTTCTGGAGTGACTTTCCTCCGAAATGGCAGATCTTCTGCCACGCGTCGCTTCCAATGGACGACCAACATGACTTTGAGCCTTCGGCCTTCAAAAATACTTGTGCCTTCACACTTCGGTTCTTCCAGAGTGACATCTCTCCGGAGTTTAAGATCTGATGACACATGTCCCCTTGGATTGGACAGCTCAGATCTACTTTGGATCTTCGTCTCTTCGGGAGTTTTGTGATGCAAGACTCTCTTTTCTCCCAGGGTCGGTCATCGTCGGGCTAACCACAACCTCAATCTGACGGTTCAAGGGTATCTACATGACCCCAAAGATCTATGGCTTGTAAATTTCGTTCAAGGGTTCCCTTGGTCCCAGTTCATCCCACTCCGAGAGGGACACCTAGAAACTCATTCACTCGACACATGGGCTCCCACATGATCTAGACATTAATACTTGTGTCCCCACAATCGAACGTTCATGAGGGATCCCGAAGGATCCTTAAATCCACAGTCCACATCAACTTCGGGACTTTAGGACTTCAGGACTTTGGGGGTTTCACCTCTTGTGCGATGATTATGCTCAATTTGTTAAAGCCATGAAATCTGAAGGGCTCTAAGGGTTAATGCCCATGTTCCTTCTCTAGATCCAACGATCCTCAAAAACTTCGACTCCTTCCGAAGCAATCTCATCCATTCATCTTTCAAATGAAAGGGTCATTCCTTTTAGTCTTGAAACTCACTATTCTACCTGAGTTTTGTCAGCTCCTTAAGTAGTTAGGTATTGTGCGCTAATTCTCCTGAACTTAACACTTAGAGAAATCCTATGCACACCTCTTGCACTCCTTTATCAATTCTAGAGCTTAAGGGGGTTTCTCGATCTCTTCCCACCTCGTAGAGGCTCTGTGCATACATGCACTACCTCTAATAAGCTTAACCGACCCCTTCCTTCAGAACGACTGGGAGTATCGAAATGCACACTTGAGGATATGCCCAAAGTCAACAAATTCACAGTTCACTTATTTTAACTTGAGCCACCATAGGGCTCAGGCCTTTACAAGTATAAGCCAGAGAATTTCTTATTTTCTTAAATACACAATTAGGTAGAATTGAAAGGATACAGTATAACCATAAAGCAAACATGTCCATCCCTGCAACATTCATAGGATATTCAAATTTAATTCACAGTTACCACTTAAATACACAGGATATGAGATTACTTATCTATTACAAGTGGTATCCAACTGAATGTGGGTGTTCGTCCTTCCACCCAACCATAGGCTCAGAGGCATTCATTCTTAGTGCTCTGGCCACCCCCGTGCCAAGCCATGATATCACCAGTGAATTTATGACAATTCTCAACGATCCTTTCTCTTTCACATATTCCGCGAGGTTTACCAGGTGCTTCCTCAGCATCAAGCTCGTGACCTTCTGCTCGGGTCCCATTAATTTCATACTCTCAAATATTTTCCTCTCTGTCATAGCCTTGACAAGGTTTATCATATTCTTCCTCTCTGTCACAGCCTCGACGAGGTTTATCAGATGCTTCCTCATCATCAAGCTCGCAGTCTTCTTCTCGAGTCTCGTTCTCTACATACTCTCAGAGATTTTCCTCTTTGTCACAGACTCAACGAGGTTTATCAAATGCTTCCTCAGCATCAAGCTCATGGCCTTTGGCTCATTTTCTGCTTGAGAGTTTTTCACATTCTCCACTCTCCTCTTTACATTGCCTTGCGTGCCTTGCACACACATCCCTCCTATCTTGTTCCTTTTGTTAGAAGGAAACCTGGGTATGTTTTGGGTCTACAAGACCATGTGGTACTTTTGGTTGACCTTCTGCAGCTAGACCATGCTTCCATTCATGGGGGTGGTGGAGGGTTCAACCACCGGTCATTTTCTTGTTAATTGTTCTTTTATCATTTTCACGTTCTTTCCTCCATTGATATCATGGCTAGTACTTTCAAGGCTTCGCCCCCATAGTTAGTTATTGGAAATTCAAACAATAATACATTTACAATGTTCCCATGCCACAGCATGGTAATCCTAATTAATGATTAATTACAAGTTGTGGGAAACATGGGTGTTACAACATGTTTTCCTTGATGGATACCAGAATGAACTCATTTATCTCATTGCAATATCTAGCTCAATGTATCTCTCATATGTAGGAGGATTGGAAATTTGATTTTTAATTTCCCACAGAATATAGAAATCATGTCTCAACACATCCACAATAGTTTACCCTCTTAAATTGTCATCCATACCTTGGAAATTTGTCTCGTTTTGTCTCACTATGAACAAACTTTTTATTTAACTTTCGCTTGATGAGAGCCTTCCTTTGTCATTCAAATCTAAAGATAACCCCAACTTGACTATGTTTTCAAATATATTTTTGAAAGAGTCAATGTTTTCCTTCACCATTGTGCATTTCTTCTCTGCAATCTGCAATAAATTCCTTTTTGCAAAATATTTTCGGCCTCCATAACCATTGTGGTTCTGTCTTTCACACCTTTTCTTATTAATGTTTCATTGGAATTGGAACTTAGGAACTTAATAATCTGACTAGTAACTTGTTCTTGAGTTCCTCATTACTAAAATGATTTTTTTATAACTTCATCTACTTCATCTATTAATAACATTTCTTCACCAATTATCCTGAAATAATCCCATATCTTGGCAACTTCATTTATGATTTCATCCCAAATAGTGTGTCTAGCCCCTACCAAATAACATTTTCCGCACAATTTTTTCTTCAACCATTCATTGTCTATCAACATCTTAGCTTTTAGCTTTTCATATTCTGCAATGAATTTATCCTTCTCCTTCATTTCCTCATCCTATGTTGCAATTGTTCTCTTCGATTTTTCAATTTCAACTCCCTTTAGATCCAAGTCTGTCAGTGCTTTTGACAATCTGCCTTTTGCATCTGTTGATGTTAATGCACTTGATGAAGTACATACTCCCTTTAAAATTTCAATATTTTTTGTTGTAACTCCATCTCTTCTCCCATTTGCACCATTTTATTCATGAGTTCATCCTTATTTTCTTGCATACCTTGCAACTATGGAGTTTGTACATGTTCGATTTCAGGGATTTTAAGCCTTCTTTTCAGTGCATGGATCTTTGTTTCTTTAGTTTTCACCAGGGATTTCACAGATGCCATGTCTTCAGGATTGGCTCACAAGTCCATCACCCATTGTTCTAATTCCTCCACTCTTATTTGCCTAGTTCTATTCGCCAATTTCTCATTTTAAGTTGCTTTCTAAGCTTTTCATTTACAATTTCCAGCTTCTTTATTCCCAAATTGACGATCATCACATCTTTATTCAACATTTCTCCAGTTTGTCCATGCAGATCCATTTTATCCAATGGATGCACTGCATTGAGATCAATAGACACCTTTGACACTTTCTTTTTCTCTTTTCACTCCATCACTTCTATATCCAACCTACCCTTTTCATAGTCAACACCATAGAGCATCCTTCTGTGTGATCCTCCTTGATCAAAGATTTTGGGTATAATGTTATGCTTGATCTTTGAACTCATTTTTCTGATATCCCTGAATTGATTAAAAAAATAAATATTCTTTGATTGATTTGTATTCAAAGACATTTTTTCATTTTGACACTCTGTATTGTTAACCTTCTTTGATGATGAAACTTCCACAACTACAATAGGTTCTTTGTCCATTGACACTACTTCTTCCT
>WSFP011330400.1:0-39166 GCA_009831015.1 Picea engelmannii
CAATTTCCTTCCAGTTTTCTTATTTCATGATCCTCCAACTTCAATAGCCAACATCTCATCTAAATTATAAAAATACAGTCATCATGAGATATTGTTATAATGATTTCAATTGTAAATGTCAAATATGTTTTATACAGGAAAACATATTTTTCCGAGCATGATATTTCTGGTCATAATGTTTTTCTCTGCAGTTGTATATATCAATCTTCCTTATGGGCTTACATCCCTTCCATATTCAAGACCATCCTACCTGAAATTTTCTCAATTTACATTCAACCAAACAAATTGTCATTATATCCCATACAATGTGTGTGTGTGTGTGTGTGTGTGTGTGTGTGTGAGAGAGAGAGAGAGAGAGAGAGAGAGAGAGAGGGAGGGAGAGAGAGAGAGAAAGAGAGAGTGTATTCATGGTAACAATTCAAAACAAATTCACAAAGTGATCTTAGAATTATTTACAACTACAATTCAATCACTTCCATTAATCCAACTATCAATTGGAATGAACTCATCATTACATACGCATGTATTATCATCCCATCTCTTCTTTCTTATATCCAAAGATATTTTTATTACTCTATCTCCCCCAACATAGATTTTATGTAATTTATTATTATGTAGCTACTTTAACCTTCAACTTTTTTTTTTGTAATATCTAACAGTTCCTGAAGTGTTTTCAACTTCACGAGTTAGCAATACTCACATCATTTGAGCTGCTAGCATATTCATTTCTAAAATATATGCATCCATTCACCCAAATGCATTCAATAATTTTTGTAATATCACTTGTAATATTTTTTTAACAGCTTCAAAAACTGATCTTGGAATTATAACAACAACAATCCAATCACCTTCAACTAGTATTCATATTAAATATGATGCATCTATCCATCATTATGCATTTTCAGCACCACAGGATTTTCATAATGCAACAATTAATTACTAGATACAATAACCATCAATGTGCCAATACCCATGGCCACATATACACAATGCATCCATGAATTGACTACATAATACCACATAACTATGTCATGCATTCCACCATGATGAGTTGGAAGGTCTAGCCAATGACTCAACACATCATCCACACACTTCCTACTGCTTGCCAAACTATTTGGATCCCCTCTTTTTCCACCCAAACACAACACCATGAATATAATCCTCAAGTTCTCTTTAGTGTTGGTAAAGAGGTTGTAGTCCAAACATCATATATATAGTAGATACCATTCAACACTCATATAACACTATAGCCCTTCCATATTCAACCATATTATGGTCTCACACACAACTAGATCTATGTATATTCATTGTTATAGAAGGAGTATGTCTCCTGAATGAACCCACTTATGATCCCATAACAAATCATAACATAATATGAAACCAACAATTTATCTAAATGCATTCTAGAATCAACAACACTTACATACTCTAGGCCTTTATCCATTATGTATCAATTTAAATATTGAAAAT
This sequence comes from Picea engelmannii, assembly GCA_009831015.1. NCBI lineage: Eukaryota > Viridiplantae > Streptophyta > Pinopsida > Pinales > Pinaceae > Picea > Picea engelmannii. The sequence goes on from WSFP011330400.1 coordinate 1,471, forward strand.
TAATTGAGGGAATTCTTACCTCAATCCCCTTCAACATGTATGCATCAACAAAAAATAAATACATACCTTCCTGGTTGTTATCAACCTACTTGTTGCTATCTGACCAATTGATATTTGTAGAAGCTCACAGACTTCCTCCTTAATCATTATGATCACCATTCTTTCCACCCTCATGGGTCTTCACCCAAATGGAAATCATAAGCAACATCAGCATCCACATCTTTAAACCTGCTATATAATCCATCATTAGTCATACTCAATCATTATCGATAAATATACATCGTTTATCTTCAAAGTGCTTAGCATGTTTAAAATTCCTTGATATTTATCAGAGGGGGGAGGACTTGAAGTGCTCCTTTGTTGATTGAATTTGGAAGAACCAACTTGCAAATTATCCCCTTGTGGGAAAGGGTTTTTTAACAAAGCAAGTGGTTGTTGTTGAACCAATTTGACAAGACTTTGGGCTTCTTCCATTCATGGTAACTGATGTGTAAGGTGATAATTATCACAAATCTTGCAAGGAAACTTCACCTTCCTTTTCTCATCCTTGTACCCCTCAGCATTTTTGTCTGATTTTTTATATTGCCGCCACCATATTTCTTGCCATTTCCTTTTTGTTTCTCTTTAGGTTGTTGAGGACACTTCGAAGTCTTCGTTTGCATAGAATGCACATTGAAATATTGGGTGGTCAGGGTGGTCGATCTAGAGGTTGGACTAGCCACAGATTGATGAATAGCAAGTTTATACATCTAGCTAGTGGCCAGATCCACGAATTTTTCTTAAGAAGAACCCACTATACCATCTGCATGTGGGTTGGACTTTGTCTTTTCCAATTCGAGAGTATATCGCAACGCATTTAGAATAATCTCATATAGTATTATTGATTGAGAGTATATGAGCTCTAACTGCTACACCCAAAAGATTGCATGTTCCTATGAAAACACTCCCAAAGTTGTGACGTCCTTTTATATATAAAGGACAAGGGATTTAATGAACCATTCAAGGAGGAACTCTGGTGGAATCATAGCCTTAATCAAGCCCTTCCTTCTCCTCCATTCTAGAATATGATTGAAAATGTGTGTGGCATTGTCTTGTACCAAATTAGCCAATAATTGTGTCTCGGCGTCGTACTAGACAGGAAGTTGGAAGTGGTTTAAGAAAACCATTTCTAAATCATTGAACATTGATTACTTCCCCATATCAAGTTCAATATACCATTTGGCAGTTCCTCTAGTGAGAGTACGCCAAAAAAAACGCAATCTAATCAAATCGTCATTTAGTGTGTTGGGTGAGCACCACAAGTGGAAATTCTTCATCTAGTCTTGTAGATCCTTACCACTTTTCCCTTCAAATTTCATAATGTCCGAAAGTAGTTTGGTTGGGACCGTGGGCCAATTGGGGTGATGAGGAATGGGATCATTCATTAACTTGGACAAATATGGAAAATGCAAAGTTGCTAAAAATGGTAACAAAGGCTGCATGATTGACTGATGAGTGACCTAAAAAGAAGTTATTGCATTGTAACTGGAACGTGATTGCCAGAAAGATCTTTCTATTGAACCAAATCTAGGGAGAAAAAATTTTACCCCTTGGTTGAATGGAGGAAAACCTCCACCCATCTGGTTCCTGAGAGGAAAACTAGACTTACTTCCAACAGACCCCCCATGGAAAGAAAAAAATCATGGCATGGGGTAGACTGACCGAGAAAGGGGTTTCCCCCTTGAGACATCCCTTGGAAGGGATTCAACTAGCCTTGGAGAGGGGTACTCTCCCTATGGTGCCCCTAGAAAGGATAGAGGTCCTTGCTAGGGGGTGGATTGAGCTTGGATGGGGTTTCCCCCCACTGACATTATAGTTGCATTTAAAGGGTTACTCCCAATCCCACCATAAAGTGTGAATGGGGTCGAAGTAGATGGAATACTAGTGGATTGGGATCTTCTACCCATAGAGGCATCGTAGACCCATGGGGGGTTAGGACTGGAAAATGGAATAGGTCCACTTCCAATAAATGGAGATGACGGAGGAATGTGACCTTCACCCCAAGAAAAGGCTTGGTAAGGAGATGGAGTGCTACTCATACCATCATTTGATTAATGTGACGTTGGTTGAGAAGTAAGCAACATGTTAATAATTTCCATCGAAAACATTTCGTAAGAGAGAGCCTTTGTTGTTGATGCAAAAAATGTAGTTGCACTTGAAACTCATGTGGGACCAACAACCGATGAGGAAATGTTGTTGGTTGTCATAGTGATGGTGGATTGAACCACTTATTTTGTTTGAGCTGACATACTAGAAGTAAATATCCCCTCGATAACTATCACCGAGATGAGAGTTGCAGGGGATCATGACCCTGACACTGGTGAAGTGTCATCCATAATGGCGTACGGAGAGGGATACTATCAGTGAAGTTCAATCCTAGAGGTGGGACTCGTGCAACTGAAAATGGGAAATTCCAAGGTAACGAAGAATTAAAGTGTGTATCAAATTCGTTGTCCTCGATATCCTCAACAATTACCTCTTTTGGTTCTAAAACGTTCACTTCTGGAGAGTTATGGCCTATGATCTCAGTCTCACCTACCAATAAGAAAGTATCAGGATGTTCAAGTCGACCTTTGAGGTGGTAAGTTGGATATTTTGTGTGATCATCTCTCGGTGACAATCGACTCACCTTCCTAAGGTTGAACTACCTTCACCAAACACAACACTATAAATCCCTATAGACAAGACAAACACAAACAACTTTGTCAAGATTTCGACTCAAGTGGATTAAGCCTTGGGACCGGAAAAAAAACAAAGTGGGATCGATACCTTCCAAAGGAAGGCACAGGTTGATTACGTCTTGTTGACAAATGAGCGAAGGTATGAGAAACAATTATCTTGAACTCCACATATTATCCTTATTCGGTGGAAGTACCCATGCTTTGTAGGGAACCCTCCAATAGTACTGAAGTGTATGATATAAAATATGCCCCAATTACTATGAAAAACCCCTACAGTCGCCTTCTGATATACCTAGGAGGAGAAACTATGGTTATCATATAGTAGTTTATTGTAACATACCCAACCACCACAGGCCAGGCTATGCCACTTAATCTGACTGCAACACACCCAACCACCAGTAGGTGGGGCATGCTATAGTCCCAAGACTTAGTTCTCTGATCTTATCTCGAAATCAAAGGACTATTCAACAATGTTAGAGGCATTAAAATCGCATGCATAAGACAAGGTCCATGCTAAAACATAAAAGAAATAAACATCATTCCATGCACAAGAAATGACCAACAAACAAACACAGTATAAATGCATATCTCAGAGATAATTAAATACATAGTGGAAATAAACATTGAATTAAAAACACAGAGACAAATTATCTTTGCAAGTAAATGTTCACCAACTGGCTACAAACCAAGGACGTTCCTCACAACCATATACATTGTTGTTATTTTACTCTCAATGTCAGGTCACCCCTAAGCTAGGGACATGAATCCATAAGGACGGTTCTGAGGCCAAGTCTAAAAACATTGTAGTTGGCTAACTAGCTCTCAGGTTTCACAACTACACAACAAATCTGAATTTCCATCTCTCTTTCACCCTCAGCATGCACAACCCAAATAAATGAACACCTTTCTCTTCCATGAAGTCCCTCAATATGTCCCACTTATCTCCAGGGCTCCAGTGCTACTGGGTATGAAATATCCCTACTGGAAGCTCCAAGGATTCTCAATTGTGGATAGTTCTATCCGAACTACCATCAATCTCATAACTAGCATTCCTTTCAGCACTCAAGTTGTCACAATCTTTTCAGCACTCACAACAATCCAAAGTACACCGTCTTTCTTCTACCCATCTTGCACAACCAAAAGAATGGACCCCCTTCTCTTCCATGCAGTCCCTCAAGATTTTCCATCTCCTTCCAAGGCTCTAGTGCTTCTGGTCAAGAATATCCATGCTGGGACTCTCAGGATTCCCAGTTGTGGATAGTTCTTTCCAAACTTCCATCAATATCATGCACACGGGCATCCATTCCCTTCTGGAATGATCAATAATTATTACATCCATTCATCAATGGCTCTACTCTTCTTGTCATTGTTTCCATGCTCTACCCAAGAGCATATGAAATAACAATATTGAGTGAAGAGGAAAGAAGAACAAGGGACCAAGGGAACAAAATGAACCAGGGGAAGAAGATGAAAAAAAGGGAAGAATGACCCCCAAGCTTCACCCAGAGCCATCCTCATGCAACCATTCATATCCATGCTTAGAAAAAGAGCACACAAATTCAACCGGAGTGAAGGAAGAGGAAGAAGAATCAGGGAGAAGAAGCACATCAGGGAAATAAATTGCACCAAAGAAACCCTCAAGGAATGTTTATATAATCAAAAGAACCAAGAACCACATGTCCTCCCCCACGAAGTCCATGTAACCACTTTTCTCCATAAAATCAATTATGGGTAAATACAAATAATAATAAAAAGAAGACTTAGTCCCTCAAGCCCCCTCTATCATGGAATCATAACCCCCTATCTCTGTTTTCATTATATTTCATGCAACCAAGAGTGTGCTTTATTAATGTATATGAAGTATTTCATTTCCTAGCCACTCTAGCCCTTTTTCAACTTTATCGTCTCACCAGCCTAAGTCACAATTACATAATACATTATAGTTCATGAGGGTTAAAATTGGGATGTTGTATCCCCCTCACCTTATTTTGGCAATGTCCTCAGTGCACAACACCATTCCAATGTTACTATCATTACAAGTCTAGTCCCTTTGGCCTTAATACACATAGGAAATCCAACCCAACTCTTATATACATAGGAACTCTGGCCTAAAATTAAACATGTATCCATGGGAATTTTGAGCCAAACATGTATACTGATCTTCATAATTTATAATTATGGCATCAATTCCAACCGGCAAGATCTCCTTCCCTCTCAAACCTACACAACTCGAAGGAACATGCCCCTTTCTCTAGCATGCAGTCCCTCAGGATGCTCCACTTCTCTCCAGGGCTCCAATTCACTCGGCCAGGATGTTTCAAAGTTGCGGCTTCAAGAACTTTAGCTGCAACAAGTCCACTGGACTTTCTTTATTCCATGCCTTCATCATTGACCTTGAGTGTTCTTTTTCATGAGTTTCCAACTTCAATAGACAACATATCATCTATATTATAAAAATACAGTCATCATGAGATATTGTTATAATAATTTCAATCATAAATGTAAAATATGTTTTATATAGGAAAACAATTTATTCCCAACATGAGCTTTCTTCTCATAATGTTTGGCTCTGCAGCTGTAGATATCAGTCTTCCTTATGGAAATACATCCCTGCCATATTCAATACCATCCTACCTACAATTTTCTCAATTTACATTCAACCAAACAAACTGTCAGTATATCCCATACAATGTGTGTGTGTGTGTGTGTGTGTGTGGTAACAATTCAAAACAAATTCACAAAGTGATCTTAGAATTGTTTACAACTACAATTCAATCACTTCCATTAATCCAACTATCAATTGGAATGAACTCATCATTATAAACACATGTATTATCATCCCATCTCTTCTTTCTTCTATCCATAGATATTTTTATTACTCTGTCACCCCCAACAGAGCTTTTTTGTAATTTATCATTATGTAGCTACTTTAACCTTCAACTTTCTTGTTTTAATATCTAATAGTTCTTGAAGTGTTTTCAACTTCATGAGTTAGCAATACTCACACCATTTCAGCTGTTAGCATAATCAATTCTAAAATATATACATGTATTCACCCAAATCCTTTCAATAATTATTGTAATATCACTTGTAACATTTTCTTAATAGCTCCAGAAACAGATCTTGGAATTCTAACAACAACAATCCAATCACCTTCAACTAGTATTCATATTAAATATGATGCATCTATCCGTCATTATGCATTTTCATCACCACGAGATTTTCATAATGCAACAATTAATTACTAGATAAAATAACTATCAATGTGTCAATACCCATGGCCACATCTACACAATTCATCCATGCATTGAATACATAAAACCACATAACTATGTCATGCATTCCACCATGATGAGTTGGAAGGTCTGGCCAACGACTCAGCACATCATCCACACACTTCCTACTACTTGAAAAACTATTTGGATACCTTCCTTTTCCACCCAAACAGAACACCAACAATATAATCCTTAAGTGCTCATCAGTGTTGGAAAAAAGGTTGCAATCCAAACATCAGATATACAATATATAACATTGAACACTCATATAGCATTATATCCCTTCCATATCCAACAATATTATGGTCTCACACACGACTAGCTCTATGGATATTCATTGTTATAGAAGGAGTATGTCTCATGAATTAACCTTGTTATGATCTCATAACCAATCATAACATAATATGAAATCAACAATTTATCTAAATGTATTCTAGCATCAACAACACTTGCATACGCTAGGCCTTTGGTCATTATGTATCACTTTAAATATTGAAAATTAACTAAGGGAATTCTTACCTCAATCCCCTTCAACATGTATGCATAAAAAAAAACTAAATACATACATTTCTGGTTGTTATCAACCTATATGTTTCTATCTAACCATCTGATATTTGTAGAAGCTCACGGACTTCCTCTTTCATCATTATGATCAACATTCTTGTCACCCTCATGGGTCTTCACCTAGATGGAAATATTAAGAAACATCAACATACAAATCTTTAAACCTTCTATATAATCCATCATAATAATATACTATTCTAAGTTCACAAACATGTTATATGCATATTCAAGCATGTACATATGAAAAAATTACACATTAATATGCACCAAGAATTCACTATCAACATGCCTACTAATGCATATGCAATTTAACTTCATTGTATGCCTCATGCACTCTATTGCATTTATGTTTTAATTCAATTATTTATTTATCTATTTTTGGTGTAGTTGGTTTTCCTTGAACTCCTTCAAATCCTTGCTTCCTTGTGTGCTCCCATTCTTCTCATCTGCACTATGGTTCCTTGGTATAAACACTTTTCAGCCACGTTCCACTTGGTCATTCTTTCCCTCTTAATACAATTCCCCAATGGAATTTTATTTTCATTCAGTGACACTTTTCAAGTGACAGAGCATTCTAATTTCTTTGCATTGGCATCATGCTTCCACTGCGAACTCTGATATCAAAATTGGATCTCTTTCACCCTTAATATTTGCAACTGTCTACACCTCTCTTCCTTCAAGGCTAGGAAATCACACTTTTCCTTTTATTCCCATCCATGACACATTTAACCTGTTTTCTTAATATTCTATGTGAGGATTCCTTCTTTTGTAGTACCTCATCCGAATTCTATAAGCTTTGCCATGCTTTCATGACCCTAACATCTGATCTTTTTCTTGAATTCATCTAATTATACCTCTAATCCTGTCAAAAATTGTAAGAAAACATTTGGTTAGAAATATACATATCATACAAAACTGTAAATTAAACTTACAAATACCTTTTCTATTTAATTCATGAAGAAAATTATATCACTTATATTAGTTATCCAAAATAGATTGATTCCAAGTCATTCTCTTCTGATTAATCTTTCCAACGATTGAAATATTTCCCCAAATCTATATCGGATTTGGAAATTAGGGCTCCCTAAAAAAACCACTTTCAACCCCCTTAGCTAATACAAAAAATCAAAAATTGTAAAGGTTCTTCGTTCAAACCAAGTTCCACGTGACCACAGCTCCAAACCACATGCTTAATCACCCTTTAGTGCCCCACTCAATGTTTTCTACATAGGAGCTTGCGCGAACACCAAGTATGAGGGTTGGTTTACTTCCAGGCCCTTTTTACCTTAGCATGGGACTGATGTTGGGACCAAGTCCTCTAGACTTCGACCTTCAGCTGTTTTCCCCTGTCAACTTTTGTTTTCCCCCAGAGTTACACTTCATCTAAGCCTTTAATAACTTCACTAGAAAAAATGAACAGTTGAGATTTAATCTCCCACCGAATGGACAGTCCTGCCCCCATCTGGAGGCTTCAACAAGATAAAAAACTATAACTTAATGAAGCATTGAGATGGCCAACTCTCAACCAATTCAAAAATTCAGTGCTCTAGGGCTCCGGGATATTTCCATTCTTGATCCTTCCACTTCCCCGAAGTGACAATCCTCTGAAGCACTTACCTCTACTTGATCCAACGGTTGAGAAAGGTCCTTAAGGAAACTCACATTGACAATCTACATGCCTTCATGACTTTAGGCTTCGACACTTTTCACTGGTAGAAACCTGGAAACCCTTGGATTCACATACTCCCAAAGATGACATGACACACTGACATCACCTAGGGTGACATGGACCCGTGGAACATTTTCCATGTGTCACTAAAAAATGAATAGATCAGAGTCGAAAAGGTACCAAATCCAGGTGACATGTGTCCCCACATTGCACCCCTGTCACTAGCATAAGCCATGTCATCAACTGGAAGGAAAATCCACAATCACTACTCCAGATCCGATGGTCCACGTGACCTCATGGATTTACACTTCATGAATTCGACATTTCAGGGCTCCGACGCTTCGGGGTTTTACTCGGAAACATACTTAGTAATTTCCAAAGTGTCCAAGTTATGAAGTTTGAACCTCGCTACCCCTCTAACACTGCTATATCTGATGGCCTGAAACACTCTCGAAGTCCTTCCCTCGATCTAACGGTCGACGAGAATTCTGAGACTTTAGCGCTCCAAGGCTTTGAGTTGTAACAATTCAACAAAGTTAAAAACTCTCAAACTCACATACTCCTAAAGTGGTCAATGTTGAATAACCATGATCAATGACAGAGATCTCCCCGTGCCTTCCATCATATCGGATGGTTGATGGGACTTCACAACTCTGGCCTTAGGTAGTTCAGGATTTTCCTGCCTACCAAGATTGATAAAGAGGTGAAGTTCCAAAGTCTTACCCTTCGCACTTGGCTTCAATAGACAACTGATGATCAACAATCCATATCTGATGATAGGGACTTAACCTTACCCAAACCTTTGGTTTCACCTTCACCAAACGACCCCTTTTCACCTGCCCTCTGATCCAACGATCTAGATATACCTTGATCCCACAGTGGTGATTGTTCTTGAATTCGAAAGGGACAGTCACAATCCTTCGATCCATTACAAAGGATTCCTATCATTCTAGATTCTACGTAGACTCTGCAATGCCATTCCTCATGAGATATTCGACTTCAAGGTCACAGATTGATCTCAACCATGAGAATCTGGCTAACATACCCGACTCATGCTATTCTAGTGTTCAATCAGAAGCTCTAATACCAATTTGTAATGTACCCAACCACCACAAGCCAGGCTATGCCACTTAATTCGACTACAACACACCCATCCACCAAAAAGTGGGGCACGTTGCAGTCCCAAGACTCAGTTCTTTGATCTTATCTTGAAATAAAAGGATTGTTCAACTATGTTATAGGCACGAAAAACACATGCATAAGAAAATATCCATGCTACAACATAAAAGAGCTAAACGACATGCCATGCAAAAAAAATAACCAGAAGACATGCACATTATAAATGGATATCTGAGAGATAATTAAATACGCATCGTAAATAAACATTACACAAAAAACATAGAGAGAACTTATGTTTTCAATTAAATGTTCACCAATTGGTTGTATACCAAGGAAGTTCCTCCCAACCATAGACATTGATGTTATTTTACTCTCAACAACAGGTCACCCCCGAGCCAGGGCTATGAATCCACATGGATGGTTCCTAGGCTAAGTCTAAACACACAACAATTGGCTAACTAGCTCTTAGGTTTCCCAACCACACAACAAATCCTAATTTCGATCTCTAATTCCCCCTCAGCCTACACAACCCAAAGAAATGAACACCTTTCTCTTCCATGCAGTCCCTCAATCTTTCCCACTTCTCTCCAGGAATCCAATGCTATTGGACAGGAAATATCCCTACTGGAAGCTCCAAGGATTATCAATTGTGGATAGCTCTATCCGAACTACCATCAATCTCATAACTAACAGGACTTTCAACACCCAGGCTGTCACACACCTTTCAACACTCACAACAATCCAAATTACACCATTTCTCTTCTACCTAGCCTACACAACCCAAAGAATGGACCCCCTTCTATGCCATGCATCCCATCAGTCTTGTCCATCTCCTTCCAGGGCTCTAGTGCTTCCGATCAAGAATATTCATGCTGAGACTCTCAAGATTTGTAGCTATGGATAGTTCTATCCGAACTACCATTGAGATCATGCACACATGCATCCATTCCCTTCTGGAATGATCTGTAATTATTACATCCATTCATCAATGTCTCTCCTCTTCCTTCCATTTTTTCCATGCTCCACCTAAGAGCATACGAACTAGCAATAGTGAGTGAAGAGGAAAGAAGAACAAGGGAACAAGGGAACAAAATGAACCAGGGGAAGAAGACAAACAAAAGGGAAGGACGAGCCCCAAACTTAATCCAAATCCATCCTCATGCAATCATTCATATCCATGCTCAGACCAAGAGCACACGAATTCATCCCAAGTGAAGGAAGAGGAAGAAGAACCAGGGAGAATAAGTGCATCAGGGAAAGAGATGGCACCAAATCATCCCCCATGTGATTTTTATATAATCACAAGAACCAAGAACCACACGGCCTCCCCCACGAAGCCCATGTAACTAATTTTCTCCATAAAATCAATTATGGGCAAATAAAAATAATAATAAAAAGAAGACTTAGCCCCTCAAGCCTCCTCTCTCGTGGAATCATATCCCCCTATCTCTTTTTTCCTTGTTTTTCATGCATCCAACAATGTATTTTATTAATGTATATGAAATATTACATTTCCTAGGCACTCTGGCCCCTTTTCAACTTTATCGGCTCACCATCCTAAGTCATAATTACATAATACATTATAGTTCGTAAGGGTTAAAAATGGGAAGTTACAGGTGCTCAGAGGGTACATTTGACAGTACATATCGAAAGTGTAGGTAGGGTAACAAAGCCCAAAGCCTCTAAATCTAGCCTCTCACAGAGGTATAGGTATAATCAAAACCCCCAATACAGAATCTTTCCACTACGCTTGGTCCAACTCTAGAGGAGAATCTCCTCGGATATTCCTTATGCGACCTTATGTTTAAATCTTATGTTAGAGGAGCTTCTAGGCCAAAATATATGAAAAATGGTTTCTACACTCCCTATCTCAGACACTTATGTTTGTTTAGTGGAATTAGATAAATTTAATCTCCAACCTATGCCAAGTACCTAGCCTAAACTTGTTTGTTTACCCTAGAAAAATGGAATTTTCTAATAAATTTTAGTTATGTGTTCATTTTAATGGGTTATTCTTTACTCAGAAGGGGTGTGGATGAAACTTTGGTTATGTTCAGACCGACTCAAAAATTAATGCAATATAAGAACACAAATGTAGTTTCTTCAAATGAAAATGGATGCAACAACACTCATGAAGAAAATTCTTCTTTTTCATCTTTTTTCCAATGAAAACAAAACTTTGAGTGCAATATTTACGACACCTTGAGATGCACTTTACAATTCTCTTTCTGAAAACAAATGCACAAAAGAATGAAAAAATTGTACTACTATATTATTTTGTTTTTTAATGAAAAGGTTACCACTACCAAAGCATAATTCTACTGCCTGAATGCTAAGTAACTACCTATTTTCTTGCAAATATGAAAGGCATGGGTTCAACAAATGAAAAGCAAACAAACGAGAATTTTTTTTTATCTTTTTTGTTTACGAAAGAAAAATAAACGCAAGAATGTCATTTTTTTTTATGAAATGAGGTAGAAAGAAAGTAAAAATATAGAAATCATTTAACCAAGATACCACTGAAAAGACAATGAATATGGATATGCAGACAAACAAAGATATTCTTTCAGTCTACCCAACAAACCTTATACGAAACAGTCTAAGAAAATATTTTAATCTTTTCTACACATAAAACATTCATAAATTAATAGAGAGAAACCAAACAGAGATGTGGGATAGTCTAGGTGACTGATCAAACCAAGCATTTGAACCAGAAAGAAAGAGAAATTTAAAAAAAAAATAAACTTCACACAGGTTTGTGACTGTTACCAGTGCAACTAGCGGATATATGCAGTTATAGATATGCAACTTGTGGATGTACGTGGGATATAGACATGTAACTCATAGATAGCAAGGTAAGTTTAGAAAATAAAAAGGGCCACTCAGAAATAGAGGGCTTCATTCATGGCTTGTAGTGAGGAAATTCACGGATGTACACATGTTGCACTAGGAAAACCCACAGATATGCTCTTAGGGAATGTTTTTTAAATGATTTTTGAGAGGTCTTTTGGGGAAACGTCTAGCAAGCATTGGGAAAGGTTTGGGCCATGGCACAAATGCATGTGTGTGGAATTTTGTGTTATAACAAGGGAACATATATGCAATGGTTTCCCCAAGAGGTATTGAATGGGGCATTGAGTATTGGCTATAACGTTTCTTAGAGGGAAAGTAGACCCTCATGCAATTAGTAACAGACTCTGAAGGAATTTAATTTTCAATTGGATCGATGGTTATTAAAGGATAATATGTGACACAAGACGAAAGAACACATAAAATAGGTGTTTATGTATTTCAATATTACAGACAAGGTGAAGTCATATACCACTTTAAAAACTTGGTTGTTGGTATAAACCTCCAACAATTCCAAGTAAGAACTCATCAAAGGTACAATAGTTCTTTCCTTACTCTAAGCATAAGAAGTTAATGGAGACCATCAATATTAGAAGTGATATCGATGGTCCACTTGAATGACCATAGGTATGTAAAAGAAATAATTGAACAAATATTTAAGATTTATGAATGATTGAAATTTTTGCTTCATTATATGATTGTTATGGTATTCTTGTATTTGCATGCCTTTTCTTTCCTCGCCATACCATGCCTTTCCTTTCTTTTCCATACCATGCCTTTCCTTCCCATTTCATTCCATGGCATGCCATGTCATGCCATGCCTTTCCTTTCCTTTCCATGCCATGAAATACCTTGCCGTGTCAATCTATTCCTTTCCTCTCCATGCATTTCCTTTCCTTTCCATGCCATGTCATGCCTTTCCTTCCCTTAACTTGTTATGCCATGCCTTGGCTTTTCATGCCATGCCTTACTATTATGAAACTATGGATTACTATAATTTTAATAATTTTAACCTTTTGAATTATATTATAGGCATGTTGTCTACAAATTTTTTATTTCCACACATTGTTGTACAAGTGTCTTAGAGATGCCCCTACCCTATCAACCCTTCTTGTCTTCAATGGAGTCTTGTTGACCATGTCGATATTTGTCTTGTTCTAGTAAGTGCTATTATATCCCAATGAACACTTCGGTTTGATAGTTTCTAATATTCTTAAAACAACAAGTTATGAAAAATGAGGCTTTATTCTATTCCCCTATTGATAAATAAATGAGTGATGACAACTAAGGTTTTATGCTAAGTTGGTCTCTCTAGCTTCAAATGGACAAAGATTTGATAAATATGGTATAAATATGTTATTATTTCAAAATCATAAATCAAATAGCTCTTACCAATTATTTCCAAATCATAAATCAAATATCTCTCACCTTACCATGCCATGCCATACCTTTCCTTGCAATGCCATTCCATGTCTTTCCATACCTTTCCTTTCCATGCCATGCCATGCCATGCCTTGCCATGTCTATCCATACAAAGTGTTAAATTGCCAAACATATGTAATAAGCACTGAGCAAAACCCTAGTTCTGTAGATTCTCCATAAAATGATTTTACAGGAAATAAAATGATAGCAGAGGGGGCCCATTATCTAAAACTCGGTGCCCTAGATCCATTGCAACCAACAGTTCATCCATCCGAGTCTTGGCTTGAGTTTTATCGTGAGTTGCAACTCGCCTCCTCAAGTCATTCAGGGACACGTTGGAAATTGTTTCGGGGGGCATAAAATGAAAACCAAGAAGCATAATAGAATTCCATAATCTCCCACACGTCTGTTTTTCCAAGGCCTACACAACCATGCTACCGAAAATTTCCTAGAACAATGTTCTTGATAATCAACCTCTTGCTCAAAAATTGTACTATGCCTCATTGAACAAAACCCTAGTGTCAAAGATCCTCCAACAAATGGTTTTCTGGGAAATAGAATGATAGTGGAGGGCCCCCATCAGATTAAAATAGGTTCCTCCAATCTAATGTGATTGACGGTTCATCTATCCCAATCTCGATTTGAGTTTTATGATGAGTTGTAACTTATCTTCTCAAGTCATTCAAGGACATGTTGGCAATTTGCTTTGATTGCATAAAATCCAAATTGAGCAGCATAAGAGAGTTTTGTAATCTCTCACATGTCTTTTTGGATTAGGCTAACATGACCACACTACCCATAATTTCCCCCAACATAGTTTTCTTGAAATTCAACCTCTTGGTCAAAAATTTCATTATGCCTCATTGAGTGAAACCCTAGTGTTGAAGATCCTCCAATAAATGGTTTTCAGGGAAATGGAATGACAACGACGGGTCTCCACTCACTGAAAACCGATGCCCCAAATCCAAGGAAACTGATGGTTCTCCCATCTGATTCTTAGTTTGAGTTTTATTGTGAGTTGAAACTTGCCTCCTCAAGCCATTCAGGAACATGTTGGAAATTTGGTCCAGGGGCATAAAATCCAAACCAAGCAATGTAACAAAGTTTCATAAGCTCTTGCGTGTCTTTTTGGCCAATAACCACGTGACCACCCTACCCACAATATCCTATCATATTGTTCCTGAAAATTGACCTCTTATTGAAAAATTGTACTATGCCTCATTGAGCAAAAACCCAGTGTTAGAGATCTTCCAAAATATTTTTTTCCCGACAATGGAATGACAGCGGAGAAGCCCCACTAGATAAAACATGGTGCCCTAAATCCAATGCAACCAACAGTTCTTCCATCTGAGTCTCGGTTTGATTTTTATCATGAGTTGCAACTTGCCTCCTCAATCCATTCAAGGACATGTTGGAAATTTGGTATGGGGGCATAAAATTTAAACCAAGTAGCATAACGAAGTTCCATAAGATCCCATAGGTATTCTTGGCCAAGGCCCACACAACCACTCTACCCAAAATTTTGTATCATAATGTTCTTGAATATCGATCGTTTTTTTACTAAATTACACTATCCCTCATTAAGAAAAATGCTAGTGCCGAAGATCCTCCAAAAAATGGTTTTCCATGAAACATAATGATAACAGAGAGGCTCCACTAGTTTTAACCCAATACCTTGAATACAATGCAACTGAAAGTTCATCCATTCAATTCCTTGTTTGATTTTTGGGAGTTCCAACTCGCCTCTTCAATCCATTCAGGGACATGTTGGCAATTTGGTCCTGGGGCATAAAATACAAACCGAGCAACATAACAAAGTTCCCTAATCTCTCACATGTTTTTTTTTCCAAGGCCCATGTGAGCACGCTACCCACCATCAACCAACACATTTTTCTTGAAAATCGACCTCTTGTTCATAAATTGCACTATGCCTCATTAAGAAAAACCCTAGTTTCGAATATCGTAAAACAAATGGTTTCTTGGCAACATAATGATAGCGGAGGGGGCCTACTAGCTAAAAATTGATGTCCTTAATCCATTTAAACCAATGGTTTGCCCATCTGAGTCACGGTTTGATTTTTATCGCAAGTTGTAACTCGCATCCTAAAGCCCTTCAAGGACATGTTGGAAATTTTCTCTAGGGAACAAAATCCAAACCAAGCTACATAACAAAGTTTCTTAAGATTTGCTAGCACATGGGCATACCCAGGGTTCAATGCTTAACAATGCACCAACAAAACACCGACTACCGACCCTTTTGGAAACACCTACGAAGTAGGAAAATTCGCACCCAAGGTAGAAGTAGAGTGGGTTACAGAACGTAGGTGTCTATAACTAGGCTGGGAAACAGATCTGTGATAAGAGCACTTCGCAGAATAGTCTATTAATGCTTAGGAAGTAACATGCATTAGTTTCTTAACTTAATTAACACCGTAGGACATAATCAAAGATAGATCGGCATAGTAACAATGAATTATTATATACCCTAAGCACTTATCACTTAGCATTATAAATTAAATGTAGCATCCATTTACCCTTAACACAAGTAAATCACTTAAGCAAAAAATTAGCTATCTATTACGCATCATAATCAAAGAAGATTCATAACATAAATAACACAGCACAAAGCAAACCATGAGACACCAGATATATGTGGTTCACCACAAGGTGGGGCTACGTCTACAAACTACTTCACCTCTTTATTATTTGCCAAGATCTTACATTCAGTCACTTCTATGCACTGAGCCACAGAGTCGAACTCCGCACGAGACATGAGATCTATGCACTAAGAACTAGATCCTCCTTCCAAAACTAGGTCAATTGCACAGAGCCAAAATATCTTCTCAGATCACTTAGAACCTTCTACAAAATCACAGTCGAGCACAAATCCTTGACCACATACACCTCATTTCACAAAAGTACTTATGTTCACACAGAACTACCCTTAATTATACAATACACTCCTCTTTATTTATAGTTTTACAAACCCTTACAATAAGGCCTAAACATGGGAAAACCCCATGGTCCAACATCCCATAAACCCATTAAAAAAACCTATGGGACCCTTAAATGGGTCCACATAGCTATGAAAAAATGGGTGAGATCAATGATCTCAGCTCCGCCTAGGCGCTCCTTATTTTACCAACGTATCAAAGTCCAAAAGTGGGCCAAATATGGCCAAAGTTTCCTCGAAACTTGGTCGAGGTCCATCAAGCCCCCAAACTCACATGTGACTCATCCCGAGTCACTCAGGTCCGAAAAATACTACTTTGAAAGCCTCGATATTAACTCGAGCTACCTTGACTTGCTGCCTCACCTGAGCCTCCTTCTTAGTGAGCTCCTAGACTGTCTACTCTATAACAGGCCCTTCTAGGTGTTGTTCTACTGCTGCAACTACTTGATCTAGTTGTGAGCCTTGTCCATCAATCTCTTTGAACACTTTGCAAGATTTGTCCTACACAGGTTGTTTCTTATGTGTTACTTTCATTACCTTACCCTAGAGGGAAGTGATCTACTGTTGTATTGTGCACTGCTCCTGGGATATCTTCATCCTTTCCACTGTTGTGAGAAGCTTCATCTGTGCCTGCAATGAAAATACTTCTTGTTGCACCTCTTGTAACTTTGCTTCTATATTCTTTAGCTCTGAATCCTCGGCAAGGAGTTCATATGTCTGGGTGCTCCTGTCACTCAGTTGTTTACATACCAAGGCAAGGGATATTATATTTTATACTGTGTTTTTGGTGGAATCCTCCCTCTAGTCATGCACCTCCTGTAGGGTGCTTGGTCCTTTTTGGGCCTCCAGTTCAGTTATCCTAGCCTGAGGCTACTATAGGGTCTCTGTGAGCTTCACTACTTGAGCTTCAACCAAATATTTCTCCTCCTGTGCCAATCCTGGCATAGATCGACATACTTTACTTACCTCTTCTTTGACTACGTTCTGCTATGTGAGAAGCTTCTCTTTTTCCCTATGTAGCTGGGGTTTTTCCTCCTGAAAATTTGCCTGAAGCTCTACTTTGTCGCTTTAATGGGAAACTACATTGTCCTGCGTTGCTCGTAATTTTACTAAGACTTCGTCTTTCTCCTTTTGCAAGGCTTCTGTATCCTTCTTCTTCTCTTCCTGGGATCTCTAGAATAGAGCTTTTGTTGCATCTACAAGCCTTATTAATTGGGATGGTTCATCCCTTGGTTCTGTAGTCTGTGATGAGGAAGGCGCAGTCGGCACAGTAGGTATTGGGCAGACCAAATGAACAACCTGCTGCACTTCCTTCAATTCTCTCTCAATCCTTCCATATAACTCCTCCTGTTTCTCTCTGTATCTCTGCAACATGTCTTCAGAGGCATCCTACATATCACCGTGAACTAGACTAATGTCTTTGTTGGTGAGAGTGGCTTCCAACTGTGGCTTATTGGCACACGTTTTCTTCTTTGTTGAAGGTTTCTTCGGAGAAACTTTCCTCTTCTATGGTGTCACTGTCCCAATAGGGGGATCTTCAGGTGGTGTATATTTTCATCCTCCTTTCTCTTCTTCTCCTTCATCTCCTCCTCCCTATCCTTCTGCTTCCTCTTCTCCTCCACTTGGCAAGCCAGACCTGTTATCTCTAGAAGTTTTGTCCTCTTCGTCACTCTCAATGTCCTCAACTTTAGCCTACTTTTTCTACTTCTTCGTCCCACTAGACTGTCTGACATATTCAACTCATGTAGCTATGGGGATTCCTATGGTGTTAGTGCTGGATAACTCTACATTGATGACTAGTACAAGAAATTCCTCTGGCCATTCCTTTTTAATCTACTCCATGTCTTCATATGTCATCTTGTAGTATGACTTCAATTCTTCCTGGTGCTCATCTCTTCATGCAATGATGTAAATGAAGTAGGGATCAACACAGAACTTTGTTATGGGTCAATATTGGTGCAGGGTATGTGGTTTCA
This sequence comes from Picea engelmannii, assembly GCA_009831015.1. Classification (NCBI taxonomy): domain Eukaryota; kingdom Viridiplantae; phylum Streptophyta; class Pinopsida; order Pinales; family Pinaceae; genus Picea; species Picea engelmannii. Next base: position 20,019 of record WSFP011330400.1, read on the forward strand.
TACGCGGGAATGATTCAATGGTGACCTTAAATTGCTGGTAATATCTATGAAACAAGACATTAGACTACCACTACTTCGTCATGTCATTGGTATCCCACAGGGTGGAAAACTTAGTGGCCAATGGCTCTAAAGGTTCGATCTTTGTGAAAGTGGATCCTTCGGGCATTTTCCAAGCACAAAATGCAATCAAAATGAACAACCAAATGTAATGAGATTCATAACCCAAGTCTTGGGCATCGCGGCAATCCTTTTCTAATTCATTGACGAGGTAGTTCGCCCAGTTCCTGTGCATTCCCTCCACACATTTTCATGCAAGTTCCACCATGAATCTAGTGACCTGTGTGGGGTGGTTCTTCCTCATTATCTTTCCAGCTAAGAGTTGACAAGCAAGGCATACTACACCATGATATATAGAGGCTACCTTGTAACCTCACTTTCCTTTTTCTAACTCTCCATAGGCTTCTTTAATGTGTTGTGCTAACGAACCGTTTGAAGCCTTCCCTGGATAAAACTACTATGGGTCAGGACCCTTCACACTTAAACCTATGATATGGTGGATCAGCGCTAGATCCACAGTAATCCTTTTGTCAAGCCATAGATATCTTCCATGATAGCACGATAGAAGGAGTTTAATGCAAGCGTTAACCTCCTAGTGGCGGCCAAAATGTGGGATCTTCATCATGTTCAATACAGATGATTGTGCCAACTCCTTAATCCATGGCTTAGAGATGAGGCAAGGTTTCTTTCCAGTTGTCTTTGTTAAATATCGATGAGGATCCAACATGGCATAGTTATTTTGGTCTCCTAAGTTCAATTCGTTGTGCTTCAATAGTGGGATTTGTCCTAACTGACTCCTGACTATGCGAATTCCTTTTGGGATGTACGCAATGAAGACAGAGTACTCAAAATATCGATGGATACTATCACGATTAATAGTTTCAGCTAGAGGTTGAACATACTCAGGAAAGATCGATAGGATCTGCTTCGCATTAGATAGATCACCATGGCTCTTACTTCGTTGTTCAGTTCCGGGGTTGATACAGGTGGAGCGACATCCGGTCGAAGGGGAAGCCTATAGTACCCTAGTCGATGACACCTAAATACCTTCAGATATTGGTTTCTCAACCATGATTTTATTAATAACTTCCTTGAAATACTTCTCCAACTAGTTGGGTTCGCCCAAAATTCTAGCTTTTAACAAACTACGGGTAGACAAATAGGCAGGCGGGGTATACTTATGATAATGACAAATAGCTCATTTCGACACTTGGAAAATTATTTGATTATATTAGTCAATCATGGGTAGCAAAAAGTGGTCCCAACGCAATGACCAACGATTTAAATAAGCAGGGCAGTTGTGACAGATATTCCAACGGACAAGAAACTGCTTCCATTAATGTAAATCTATCTGTTTTGGTGTGGTCTCAACATCCAAAAGTAGGCCATAATCCCCTAAATTCTTTTCTAACCATTCTCGGGCATCATTCTAATGGTTGGGGTCCTCCAATAATCATATAACTTCACTAGGGTGAAGTCCAAATCTGTGCAAACCTGCCTCCTGCGAGGTTCCAATCTGTGAAGTCTTCCATCTGGTTTATGTAACTTCTTGTATCTTTTCCAACTTAGCCTTCTTTTTATTGAGCTTTCTTTCCTTCTTTCTTGTGATCTGAGTCTCTTTAATTGTTTCTGGAATCCTCTTTTCATTTTTATTCTTATCTTCCCCTAGCATAGTGGCTTCACACTGTTGAGGTACCCTCAAAGTAACTGAAGTTAATATCCCTTTTCTTAACATTTTCTGAGTGGGCAGACTTCTCTCTGGGATAGGTAGGTTCTTCAAGCCTTCTTTCATTCTTTCAACCTTGATATCTAATTCTCTTGCTTTCTATCCCTCCTACATTGTTATTTTTCTCTGTTGCTTCGACTTATCCTCCTATTCTTCTATCAGTCGACCTATTTTCCCAGCTATGAAATTCCTTAGTTCTTTCTTTTTCTTTTTTGTAGCTTCTTCCTCTACTTTCCTTCTTATCTGATCCTTCTCAATCCAGGTCTTACCTAACAAAAGTGGGAAAGAGGCATTGTCCCCAACAAACCTAATGACTTCAAATTCTTCTTCAGTCGATGTTCCATGAACAATAATAGGTACAGTAGTTACTCTTCCACATAAATTTATCATCTTACCCTTAAACAAGCCTATCCTTCCTAAAGAAGGTACCAAAGTAGGATTTCCCAAAATTTCCCAAGTTTCTTCTGTCATAATATTCACTTTTGTTTCTTCATCCAAGACTATAGGGTCTATGTTGAAGTCTTTTATTCTTGCACTTATGTGTTTTTTTTCTTTTGGGATTTCTGGTAAATTGACATCTTTATGAACATCCATTGTTTCTTTCAACTATATTAGCATAGTATGAACTTCCTTTGACCCCTTCTCTTTATGAATTTCTAACATGCCCTTAGTCTCTTGAATTTCTTCATAGTTTTCTTGTCTTATCCTCATTCTTTCAACTTTAGCAATAATCCTTTGAAAATCCTCAACCTCATGACCAACAACCTTACAACAAATACAAATAGGGCCTCCTTTAGGACATTCCTTAGCAAGATGTCCTGGCCTTCTGCAATTATAACACAAATTCAATCCTCTTTTTCTCTTAAATGTTCCCCAAACTTTTTTGTACTGCATTCTAGGTTCCACTTATTAGTCCAAAAACTATGTATATGCATAGGAATAACATATATTTCTTCATTTCTATTAAATTTACTCAAATCAACTCTTTCTTTCAACTATTCCCTAGCCTTTAGACTAGGACAAAATCTATTAAACATACTTAAATTCATGCTTTAAAAACAAAAATTCTCACTTAACCTTCTCTTACCAAAGCACAAATCTTTCTTCTTTTAGGATCTTACCTCTTTTCTTCAAAACAACTTACTTCCTTGGCACAAAGCTTTGCAAGTCAAGTAGAGTACTGTGCACTTCAACAATAGATCTATGTATAGAGCTTCTCTTTTTCTTTACTTCAGTTCCTAGCCATCACAGTTTCAGGTACCAATAATGGAACCATTTGTTGGCAAAGAGGAAGAACCAGAGTTCAACGCTTAATAGCACACCAACAAAACCCCGAATACCATCCCTTTTGGCAACACCTGCGAAGAAGGAAAATTCTCACCCGAGGTAGAAGCAGGGGGGCTTACAGGATGCAAGTGTCTGTAACCAGGATGGGATAGAGATTTGTGATAAGAGAACTTCACAGAATAGTCTATTAATTCTTAGGAAGTAGCATGCATTAGTTTCTTAACTTAATTAACACTGCAGGACATAATCAAAGATAGATCGGTGCAGTAACAACAAATGATTATATACCCTAAGCACTTAGAAATTAGCATTATAAGTTAAATCTAGCATTCATTTACCCTTAACACAAGTAAATCACTTAAGCAACAAAATATCTATCTATTACACATCATAATCAAAGCAGATTCATAACAGAAATAACACAGCACAAAGAAAACCATGAGACACCAGATATATGTGGTTCACCCCAGGGTGGGGCTACATCCACAAACTGCTTCGCCTCTTTATTATTCTCCAAGATATAACATTTAGTCACTCTTGTTCACTAAGACACAAAGTCGAACTCCACACTAGACAGGAGATCTGCACACTAAGCACTAGATCCTCCTTCCAAAACTAGGTCAATTGCATAGAGCCAAAATATCTTCTCACAACACTTAGCACCTTCTACAAAATCACAGTCGATCACAAAGCCTCAACCACATACACCTATTTTCACAAAAGTACTTATTTTCACACAGAACTACCCTTACTTATACAATAGATTTCTCTTTATTTATACTTTTACAAACCCTTACAATAAGGCCTAAACATGGGAAAACCCCATGGGCCGACATCCCATAAACCTATTACAAAACCCTTAAGGACCCTTTATTGGGTCGACATAATCCTTAAAAAATGGGTGAGATCCACGATCTCAGCTCCGCCAGGGCGCTCCTTCTTCAACCAACGTGTTAAAGTCCAAAAGTGGGCCAAATCTGACCAAAGTTTCCTCGAAACTTGTTCGAGGGCCAACAAGCTCCTAGACATTTCTTTGGCTAAGGTCCATTCGAGCATGCTACCCACAATTTCTCAACACAACATTCTTGAAAATAAACCTCTTATTAAAAAATTGCACTATGCCTCAATGAGAAAAACCCTAGTGTTGGAGATCCTCCAACAAATAGTTTTTGGTCAATGGAATGAGATCATAGGAGATCCACTAACTAAAACAAGGTTCCCCAAATCCAATGTAATCGATGGTTCATCCATCCATGTCTCAGATTGAGTTTTATCGTGAGTTGAAACTCACCTCCTCAAGTCATACATGGACATGTTGGTAATTTGGTTTGGGGGCATAAAATCCAAAAAGAGCAACATAAAAAAGTTTCATAAGCTCCTGCATGTATTTTTGGCCAAAACCCATGCAACCACACTACCCACAATCTCCTGACACAATTTTGTTGAAAATCAACCTCTTGTTCATAAATTGCACTATTCCCTATTGAACAAAAACATAGTTCTTGATATCTTCAAAAAATTAGTTTTCCAAGAAACAGAATGGCAATGGATGGGCCCCACTAGTTGAAACTCGCTGGTCCAAATCCAATGTAATTGATGATTTGTCCATCCAAGTCCTGGTTTGAGTTTTATCACGAGTTGCAACTTGCCTCCTCAAGTCATTCAAGGACATGTTGGAAATTTAGTCTGGGGGCATAAAACAAAAACCGATTATCATAATGAAGTTTTGTAATATCCTAAAGGTATGTTTGTCCAAGGCCCATGCAAACACTCTACCCACAATTACTTGACATAGTGTTCTTAAAAAGCGACTGGTTCTTCAAAAATTGCGTTATGCCTCATTGAAAAAAACCCTAGTGCCGAAAATCTTCCAACAAATGACTTTCCAGAAAACAGAATGATAGTGTAGGGTCCCCACTAGATGAAACCCAGTGCCCCAAATCCAATGTAATCAACGGTTCATCCATCCAAGCCATGGTTGAGTTTTATCACGAGTGACAACTCTCCTCAAGAAATTCAAGGACGTGTTGGCAATTTGGTCTGGGAGCACAAAATCCAATATGATTAGCATAATAGAGTTCCATAATCTCCCACACATGTGTTTTCACAAGTCCCACATGACCATGCTACCCACAACTTCCCAACACAATGTTCTTAAAAATTGACCTCTTGTTCAAAAATCACACTATGCCTCATTCAGAAAAACCCTAGTGTCGGAGATCCTCCAACAAATGGTTTTGTGCGCTACAGAATGACAATGAATGAGCCTTACTAGCTTAAACCAAGTGCCTCAGATCTAGTGCAACCTACATTTCATCCATCTTAGTCATGATTTCAGTTTTATTGCACGTTGCAACTCGCCTCCTCAAGCCATTCAAGGATATGTTGGAAATTTTTTCTCAGGGCATAAAATTCAAAACAAGCATCATAATAGATTTTCATAAGATCTTGCATGTCTATCTGGCCAAGAACCACATGACCATGCTATCCATAATCACCTGGCACAATTTTCTTTAAAATCAACCTCTTGTTCAAAAATTCCACTATGCCTCATTGAGGAAAACCCTAGTGTCAGAGATCCTCCAAAAATATGTTTTATGGGAAACAAAATAACAATAGAGGGTGCCCAGTAGTTGAAAATCGGTGCACCAAATCTAGTGCAACTGACGGTTCATCCATCCGAACCTAGGTTTAAGTTTTATCATGATTTGAAACTCGCCTCCTCAAGCCATTCAAGGGCATGTTGGTAATTTATTCCAAGGGCATAAAATCCAAACTGGGAAGCATATCATAGTTCTTTAATCTCCTGCATGTCTATTTGGCCAAGGCCCACACTACCCACAATATCCTGAGACATTTTTCTTGAAAATCTACCTCATTGTTCAGAAATTACACTATGCCTCATTAAGCTTTACCCTACTCCCAGAGATCCTCAAAAAAACATTTTTCTTTGAAACAAAATGAGAATGAAGGGGCCCCACTAGATGAAACATAGTACCCTGAATCCAATGAAATTGATGGTTTTTTTATTTAAGTCTACTATTGAGTTTTATCGTGAGTTCCAACTCACCTCCTCAATCCATTCAAGGACATGTTGGAAATAGACCTAGACCTATAGCATGACCATGAAATAGACCTAGACCTAGACCTAGACCAAGATGTAGACCTACACCATTACCATGACCTATAAAATGACATAGACCATTATTTATACCATGATCTAGACCATGGAAATACAAGGCATGACAAGGGAAGGTACGACAAGGCAATGTCTTGGTATAGGTCTATGTCTAGTTATGGGAATGCAAGGAAAGACAAAGTAAGGAAAGGAAAGGAAAGACAAATAAATACATGACAAGGCTAAGAAAAGATAAACATGGCAATGCAAGGCAAGGTCTAGGTCTAGGTCTACATACTATATCTTTTTATAAAAGTTATTGAGTTGAAAGATTAGTTTTTATTTCTTTGATTTTGAATAAGGCCTTGAAGTTCTATTGTTTTCCATGCAATCCAAAAGAAATTATCGATCAACAGTACAATAAGACTACACCATAAGGATGGGACATAAACCTATTTAGTGACATCCATTTCTATGTAAATCCTATTAATTATGATAATCCATGTTTCACAATTGTAATGTACCCAACCACCCACATGCTAGCCATGCTAGCTAAAAATGCACTTCAAAATTGATTTCAAAATTCTGATAACAACTAATTAATAAACAAGCATGAAAGAATCACATGTAGTGATAAATATTCATGTTACAACATAAAATAACTAAATATTATACCATGGACAACTATAACCAACAAGCATGCATATTATAAATGCGAATTTCAGAGACAATAATTAATACATAACGGGAATAAATATACAACCAAAGGAAACCATAACATTGAGCACTTATCTTAAAAAAATTCAATCACCAACTAGTTGTAGACCAAGGATGTTCCACTAAACCATATATGCTTCTACTCCAAGTCTCAACTGTAGATCACACCCGAGCCAGGGATATGACACCACAAGGGCAATTACACAGTGTCATTCATATTTCCAAACTAGTCAGCAGTCAAGATCTCACAGGTTTCTCAACACACAATAATCGAGAGTAAACCAACTATCTTCTCTCCATCATGCACAACCCAAGAGAATGGACTCCCTTGTCTATCACACAATCCCTCAAGCTGGCCGCCTCCTTTCATGGCTCCAATGCATCCAGTCAAGAATCTCCATGTTTTCTCAGGTTTCACAACTATGAACACAAATCAACACATGCCCATGCATATTAGACATGCAATAATTAATTCATGGATGGGATACACTAGGAAATACTACAACCAAAAAACAATGGCTTCCTTCCTCATCAATTCACCCCCATGTTCCAACAATGAACAATAATTATTGAGGAAAAATGAATGAGTGAAAGAGTGAAAGGGGAGTGAACAAAATGAAGAGTGTGAACAATGAAATATGAGTGATGAGTGAACACCCCAAACAACCAAAATATGGGTTTATATATTTACCTAGAAATCAAGAACCACATGGCCTTCCTCAAGAAGCTCATGTAACCACTTCTCTCAATTAAAACAATTATGGGTAAATAAAAATAATAACAAAAGGAATTAGCCCCTTAATCCCCCTCTCTCATGGAATCATATCCCCCTGTAACTCTTTTCCTTGTTCGTCTAGTAGCCAATGATGTATTTTATCATTAATAATGATCACAACATTACATTTTCCTATTCATTCCGACCATTTTTAATTGTTTGAGCACTCTGGCCTTTCATAAAAAATGAAATACATTATTAATATGGGGACTCAAAACCAGGTTATTACAACAACTATGAAGATACATTAGATATATGAATAAAGAGATCTTATATAATGACATTTAAATTCTCATGCAAGTATTTTTATCTTAAGATATATGGGATAAAAAGTTTTATAATTACATACTTAATGAATCCTTTGATTGTAATTTTTACATATTAAACTTGTTCATTTAGTACATTCATTATTTATTTTAGGAAAAAAAAGGTATGATACATGAATGCCATTATTTTTTTATTAAATTAACTTGATAACAAATTCTCTCTAACAATGAAAATAACTATATTTTTACAAACAATAAGTTTTATGAATATCGTAATGAAAGTACCTTTAAGATGAATTATGGTTAGCCAAGGAAATGAATGGCAAGGAAATGCAAGGCATGGCATGGAAAGGAAATGCAACACATGGCATGGCATGGAAAGGAAATCCAAGACATTGAAAGGCATGGAAATGCATAAAAAGGCATGGCATGGCATTGCAAGGCAATGCATGGCTTGGCAAGTAAAGTCAAGGCAAGGCATGGAAAGGAAAGGCATGTCATGGGCGCATGACATGGAATGGAATGGCATGGAATGACATGGAATGGAAAGGAAAGGCATGGCTTGTAAAGGAAAGGAAAAACAAGGCATGGTAATGCAATGCATGTCATGGCATAGCATGGCATGTCAAGGAAAGTCAAGGAATGGCATGGAAAGGCATGGCATGTCAAGACAAGGCATGGCATGGAAATTCAAGACATGGCATGGAAATGAATGACATGGAAAGGCAAGGCATGACATGGAAAGGAAATGTGTGGAATGACATGGAAAGGAAAGGCAAGGCATGGCATGGCAAGAAAAGGCATGACATGGCATGAAAAGGAAAGGCATGGCATGGCATGGAAAGGAAAGGCATGACATGACATGGAAAGGCAAGGCATGGAAAGGAATTACATGGGATGGTATGTCAAGGAAAGACATGGATTGTGAAGAAAAGGAAAGGAAAGGAATGGAATGACAAGCCAATGCATGGGATGGCATGGAAAGGAAAGGCATGAATTGGCAAGGAAAGGCCTGGAATGGAAAGCCATGGAAAGGAAAGGCATGGCATGTCAAGGCAAGGAAATGCATGGCATGGCATGGCATGCCATAGCAAGGAAAGACATGTCAAGGCATGGCATGGGAAGACAAGGAATGCCATGGAATGGAATGGAAAGGAAACACATGGAATGGAAAGGAAGGGAATGGCATGGCATTGAAAGGCAAGGCATGGCAAGGGAAAATAACTTCATTGGATGGAAAGGAAATTTATGATACAAAGTTAAGTCATATGTCCCTAGAAAAAATAAATTTTATTTCTTGGGATGATAAATGTTCTATTTTTTGTGATTATTTTTTCACTGCAATCCATATTTTGATTTGAAGTTTTCCTTGCATAATTTTATGGAAAGATATATATTTATTGTTGTATAGGTTAAAATGTGAAGTTGTATGGAAAGACATACAAGGATTTTCTAGGGATTTGTAAATGTAACAACCTATATTTTGGCTTTAGAAGGTTAGAACTTTGATTTTTACTTATATTAGTTATTCATTTCTTAGTATTTTAGTTGGGTTTAGCTAGAATGATATATACATTTGATATGTATACATCCAGATCTATTTATGTATTGCGAGATATTATTTTTATTGTTATGTGGTTAGGATGATGATAGTTTTGTGATTTGTTTAAACATGCAAATTGAAATGTGGAAATTTGGTATGTCGATATTTGTTCAAAATTATGTTGTGAATGTGTTAGCGTCGGAAGTCACTCCTAGATTGCTTGCAGGAGCAGAGCCCGACACCCATCAGTTTAATGTCACGATTTATTTATAAAGGGGTGATCAGATGGAGATAAAGACTCAGGGGAATATCACTCTAACTCAAGGACTGGGTCTGATACGTAAGTAACAAAGGAGGTCTCGACCTAACTTCAGCCAGTGGGTTGATTTGAAGGTGACCAGGTGGAAGACTTAGTAAGGAAAGTGAACAAACAACTTTGGGCAACAGGCTTTCAGCAATTCGCAGAAGAAAAACTCTGAATGCAAGATCCGCATGGTTCGGGGTCTCAGGGAACTGAAATGGGACTTGACTAGATCCTCCAATTCCAAATCACTCAGCGCTGGAAGAATCACAAGAACTGATTAGAGACATCACAACTATTATAGTGATCCATGACAACATCATCCTATAATAGCTACAGCTCGACTGGATCCTCCAATTCCGAGTTGCTCTAACACAGTGTAAACAAAGACATGAAAGAAACTGGCATTCATAAGGCAAGAAATCTCAAAATCCCATACATTATCAGATTTACAGTGATTTGTTAAAACTTTACAACCGGGAGCTCTGCTCAACCATAGATAGATACAAAAATGGGGAAAAAGCCTTCATATACTCAGAACAACAACAACAACAGAATTGAGACATTGCATTGAAAGCTTTGCGTCTACATGGCTTCTGACAGTCAACACCTGCAGTCTCTGAATGATCATGCAACTTATGGCAGACATAATTGAACTCCTGACAGTTTCATAGGCGAATCGACATGCCTTTAATTCATTGCCGGGCTTTCCCATTATGGCGGAGGTGATGTATAACCACCACCAACTACTTCAATAACTGCTTCATTGGGATTGAGAATGGCCCGGCCAACTCGACACTTCTGCGACATGGAAAACCTTTAGCGCTGCCACCTGGATCAGCTGAACGGCCTGAAGGATAGGCGGGGAGGCCAGCGCGAGGGATGGGGCGCATAATGGGAGTGGTGGCGTCACAACTACAAAGATGTGATAAGAAGTGACGAGGCATGAGAGGGACGATAGGGGGAAGACACATGGCGGAAGAAAATAAGCGGAGGGGGCAGGAGATGAGACATAATGGGCACACTTGCGGTGGGAGGCTGATGTGGAAAAAGGCGGGGCACATGGCAGGTGATAGGTGGATGATGAGATAGGAAAGGGACCATACGGACCAGAAGAGGGGAGATGGACAGATGTCGGAAGATGAGGAAGGGGATCGCACGGTTAGGTGGAGAACAGGTGGCAAGATGACATGACAAGAAAGGGGGGCCCCTCATTGATTAAACACAAAAAGGCAGAGGATGTCCGGATGCCTGTGCACCGTTGATCCAGGCACTCCAATCGCAACCATCGGAGAGATGCGTCCTCGATTCCGGACCCCCCCCCCCTCCACTTAAAGGTAGAAAGGCCCGGGGGGGGTCCGGAATCACCCTGTGCACCGTTGATCTGGGCGCTTAGATCGTGGTCGTTGAAGAGGTGCACCCTCGATTCCATACCCCCCCCTACGCTTAAAGGTAGAAAGGCGGGGGGGCTCCGGAATCCTATGTGCGTCGTTGATCCGGGTGCGCAAATCTCTGTCATCCAAACTTGATTTTCATTTAAACACAGGCGCAATGGCATCCCAAACTTAGGACAAGTGGGTTTTTAACCCATTCTTCGCATTCTAACCCCCTTACAAGAAATATCGCTAACATTTGGCTCCATGGGGGATAGAGTCATCCCTGTGATGCTCTAAGAACACTTTTTGCAGATTCAGTGCCTTGTTGTTGGGCTATGGAGTCATTTATTAAACTGAAAACAAAAACAAAAACAATATTTACAAAAACAAAAGAGTCGACTGCGGCTCACAAAAAACATCTTTTCAAGAAATGCCCATTTACTGGGCCACTAAAAACTTCTTTGCCTTCCATATCCTGCAACCTGGAAGTGTTGTTTGAAAATACTTCAAGGATCCTGAAAGGCCCAAACCAGAGGGCATCAAACTTGTTGTGCTTACCCTTGTCTTGCCTAGGTGCATCCCATTTGAGCACCATATCACCCAGCTTGAATTCTTTCTTTTTGCTCTTCCTATCAAAAGCCTGCTTGATCTTTTGTTGATGGTCATAGGCCCTGTCCAAGACTTGTTCTCTGATTTGTTTCACTTCCACCATCTGATGAATCCTTCTGACCATGTGGTCAAACTCTCCTCCAAAGTCCTGGAGGAATTTCGCCACAGATAAGGCGAGCTGAGTAGGGAAAATGGCCTCTGCTCCGTAAACGAGTTGGAAGGGTGAGATGCCCAGGGACCTCTTTGTTGTGACCCAATCAGCCCATAGAGTGAATTTGAGCTTTGAATCCCAGGCCCTTTTATTATCTTCCAATAATTTCTTAATAAGCTTGATCAGGATTTTATTGGAAGACTCTGCCAGTCCATATCTCTGAGGATAATAGGGGGTAGAGTGAATCAGTGAAATCTTAAACTGTTCACAGAACTTGATCAGAGGCTCAGACCTGAAGGAGGCAACATTATCAGTGATAATTCTGCTAGGGAAACCAAATCTGGCTATGATGTCCTCCAGGAAGCTGATAATTACTTTGTGAGAAGTGCTCCTGGTGGGAACAGCCTCTATCCACTTGGTGAAATAATCAGTCGCAGTGAGGATCCATCTGTGCTAGCCACTTGAGGGAGGATGAATCTCTCCAATGAAGTCCAATCCCCACTGTTGAAAGGGTGTCGAAACCACTACAGGATTTAATGGCAGAGATTTGAGCTGCTGCTTTCCTGAGAACTTCTGGCATTTGATGCAAGCTCTGATTTCTCTGCAAACATCTGGGAACAAGGTGGGCCAGTAATACCCAGCTCGGAGGATCTTATGGGCTATGGCCTTCCAGAAATGATGACCTCCACAAAGGCCACTGTGGAAATCAAATGTGACCTGCTGGGCTTCTTGTGGATCCAGGCACCTCAAAAACACCCCCAAAGGATCCTTCCAGTACAAGATGTGGTCAATGAGGCAATATCTGACCGCTTCGAGCTTTAGAGCTCTTGCCTTGCTTTTTTCCATGCCATCAGGGCGCCTTAATTCTTGCAGAAAGTATAAGATATCCTTGTACCAGGCGCATGCTGCTAGTGATAGGGCATTCTGGAAATGTTCATCAGATGACTCAGCTTGCTCATTGATGAAGTTAATTCCCAAAGCTTTGCAATTGGACTCAGTCAGCAACCTGGCTAAACCCTGCCCCTTTATCAACTTGGTGGGCTTGATCTCCAGATCAAATTCTAAGATTTTGGCAATCCATTTACCTCTCCTTCCATCTATGTCAGTCTGTGTAAGAATATCCTTCACAGAGGTTGAAGGAAGGTATGCAGTGACTTTTGAGTGCAAGACATAGACTCTGAAAGCTTTGAGAGCTTTCACTAAGGCATAGGCCTGCTTCTCCATTATCTCGTACTAGAGTTCATCATCTCTCAACGCCTGGCTGTAGAAGGCAATAGGTTGCTCTCGCCCTTGATCATTTTTCTGCAAAAGACTGTTGCTACTGTGTCACAAGAAGCAAAAGAAAAGATAAGGAAATCTTTAGAATAATCGGGACTGATTAACACAGGTGCCTCAGTCAACGCCCTCTTTATTTGGACAAAAGATTCCCTGGGCTCAGCAGTCCATTTCACTTCATTTCCCTTCCTGAGCATGGTTGTGATGTGTTTCACCAACTCAGCAAAATTTGAGACAAATCTCCTCAGAAAATTTATCTTCCCCAAAAAGGCCTGCACTTCCTTCTTAGATCTAGGAAGTGACAGGGTCTAGAGTGCCTCTACCCTGCTAGGGTCAATACTTACTCCCTCTGCTGACACTATATGGCCTAATAGATTCCCCTCCTTCATAGAAAATAAAGACTTCTTGGGGTTCAGGAATAGGCCAAACCTCTGACACTTCAGGAAAACTTTCTTCAAGTGGTAGCAGTGCTCCTTGTACGTCCTAGAGAAGACTGTGATGTCATCCAGATAAATTACCACAAATTGGTCCTTTTCCCCGATGAAGGCTATATCCATGGCTCGCTGAAATGTTTCCCCTGCATTCATCAATTTGAAAGGCATTTTGGCATACATGAATGTGCCCCATGGAGTGGTGAAGGCCATTTTTTCTCGGTCCTCAGGCATGACTGATATCTGATTGTAGCCAGAGAAGCCATCAATCATGGATATTCTAGATGCACCAGTGACCTCTTGCAATATGTGCTCCATGTTGGGCAGGGGATAATTGTCTTTCCTTGAGCTCCTGTTCAGTTTCCTGAAATCGACACAGAGTCTGATTTCTCCACTCCTCTTTCTTACCGGAACCAGTTTGGCCACCCAATCGGAATATCTCAGGGGGACAATGATTTGGGCATCCAACAACTTCTTCACCTCTTTCTCCATGATAGGTAGCAACATGGGGTTTATCTGTCTCATCTTTTGCTTGAATGGCTTAGCCTCTTCTTTCAGTGGGATATTGTGCTCAATGACTGATGTGTCATACGTCTTGAGGTCTCCGTAGGTCCATGCAAACACATCAGAAAACTCTCTCAGTAACTCGGTATATTCAACCCTCTGCTCCTTGGTCAAACTCCTTGACAGCTTGACGAACTTAGGCTCCTCTGGGGTGCCAATGTTGCACTCAGCTGTGTCAGCATCATCACCTGAAACTCTCCCCTTTATTGCCACATTATTCCCATCAAACAATCTCTCTAATGGGACCAGCCCCCTTGGAATGTGATTGCTGGGAAACTGAAGAATGTCATGCTTTGCTATCTTACTCAGCAACTCACCCTCATCTAACCTTTCCTCAGAGACGAAATCTTGATCGATATGCAGCTCTGAAAACTCTTCAATAGTCTCCAAGAATTTCTTGATCTCAAGATCATCCTAAAACACCTTCCAATGCTTGACATTGTCAGGTATGGAGGGCCTGTATTTTACTTCTACATCATACCTAAGCCTGGGCGGCAAGGGTACTTTGAAATTTCTTGCTGATGTAGCCAAGGAATCTACCACTGTGTTTTCTTCTCTCGAGATGAAAGAGATGTTAAATGCTGAGAAGAAATTGTCAATTAGATCCCATACCTCATTTTTGTAATTCCTGAGTCGAGGATGCTTGGCCTGATACGCGCTCCTGATCTGTTGGACTACCAACTCGGCATCTCCGAACACGGCTACCTCTTGAATTACCATCTCCTTGGTGGCTCTTAATCCTAGGATAAGAGCTTCATACTCTGCCACATTATTGGTGGTTTCGAATTCCAGCTTATATGACAGGGATATGGTCTCCTGAGCAGGTGACACAAAAACCACCCCAGCTCCAGCGCCTTCTCGGGAACAGGCTCCATCGAAAAACATTTTCCAGATTGGGGTGATGGAGGGAGGAAATTCAGGAGAAATGGTGGGCTGCTTTCTGAGTTTCAGAGGGGGTGTGGGTGAGCTGCAATAAACTGGAGCCTAAATCAGTGTCCAAGGCATAGATGGGATGATTGGTAGGGTTGGATTCATCACTGATTATGTAGGACAGTTGGGATTCCCTGTATAGTCTTCTATGCTCCCCTCCAAACACTAGAATAGTGGAATATGTGAGGTCCATCTGCAAGGTTCCCCCCAGTCTCTTTATCCAAGATCTTGATAGCAACATACCAAACTTTGGGGGGACATCGGCCACTACAATATCCATGACCATACTTTTCATGGGCAGTTGAAACAAGGTCACAACCAGGTCTTTAATGACTCCGAGACACTGAACCCTCCTGGATTCAAAAGAATAGAGGTCATGATAGGCTTGGGTGACTTCTAGTCCTAACTCTTCCATGACAGTTTTGGGCATGAGGTTGTGAGAGGCCCCTGAATCCAAAAGGCAATTATGCAGCACTTTATCATGTATGTTCAGGGAAGTGTAGAAGGGAGGGGATGAATCATCTCTGTCTTCTACCATAGGACCTAGGACAACTGCTGGTTTTTCATCCTGGAGATTTATGGAGTCTATGGGAGGGACTGAGGCTTCAGATTTCAAAAGCTCAGAGAAGTGTTTTTTGAACTTTTCATGTTTAATTAGCTCGGTGAGGGGCACATGGATTCTGATCTTCTGAATTTCATGTTCGAAATTGAAAGAAGATATAGGCTTTGGAATTTCTCTTATTTCAGGAACATGATTATGGACAATGGGAGAGAGGGGTTGAGCCTTCTTACCTCTGTGAGCGTCTGCTACTTCATTAGCAGGTTTCTCTGTTCTAGTGAACCGCCCAGGAATATCAGGTATTGTTTTCTTTTTGTCGGACCTCAGGTTATACCTACCTCGACCGCCGCTAGCCTTGTCTTCTTTGCTCAATTCATTTAGCTGACTGTTCATGAGAGACTCCTCGTATGCTGATTGAGTCAGGTGAGAAAAAGGAGGAGTGTGCTCTAAACAGTGGATTTCAAGGCCAAGCTCATCTGCTTCCCTTTCTTCCTCATCGGCCACCAAATTGTTCTGAAAAGGGGCCTGGATTTTCTAGTCTTCTCTGTCTCTTCCCCTCTCTCTGTGCAC
This sequence comes from Picea engelmannii, assembly GCA_009831015.1. Lineage (NCBI taxonomy): Eukaryota > Viridiplantae > Streptophyta > Pinopsida > Pinales > Pinaceae > Picea > Picea engelmannii. The sequence goes on from WSFP011330400.1 coordinate 36,274, forward strand.
AGTCGGAGGAACAATATTATTTGGCCTTCTAAAACTTCCTTTGACTTCGGCACTCTGCGGGCCCTTATACATTTTCTTCCTTTCCACCTTCAACCTCTCCATCTCTTCAGATAGAAACTTCATCATCTTGGTCATTTCATCCACTTGAGTGTGGGGCAACGATGGGCCAGAAGTTGAGACTTTAGATTTTCCCTTTATTCTGTCTGCGTCAGCTTTGTTCCTCAGTCTGTCAGCTGCTAAAATGTTGGATTCCACTTCTACAGCCGCGTCTTGCATTTGAGCTAAGGAAGTGGCTCTTCTTTCTCTCAATAAAAGACAGAAATCAGGGTCAAATGCGCCAGCATAGGAAATTTGGGCAGAGGCCTCCGAAGGCTTTATCTTTGCAGGAATATTATTATACATTTTATTGAATCTTTTGGAGAAGTCAGAGACAGACTGTCCTTCCATTTTCTTCAGAGACCCAAACTCTATCATATAATACATGAAGTCCTTCCTATCTCCCCACTGCCTCAGGAAGACACTATCCAGGGCTTCAATTCCAGCAATAGATCTAGAGGCCAAGCCTCTAAACCATTTCCTCACCTTGCCATCCAGGCTCTGGACGAAGACTCTCATCCAGACATCTTCATTTTCAATATTCAGGTTGTCTGCATAACTGTAGAAAGCAGCCAGGTGCTCTTCTGCAGTTACGTCCCCTTTCCCGGTGAACTTGGGCATGTATTTCAAGTAGTCTCCAGCAGGGAGAGGATTCATAGGATGGGGTAGGATTAAGAGAGCATATCTGGCAGCGACTATGGCATCCATTCTGTTCAGAGGGGGATTATCACCAGCCATAGGAATATTAGGTGGAGGAGAGCTTGGAGGATAAGGAGTTCGTGAAGGGGCTACTGGGAATAAGTCTCGGAGTGGAGTGGGAAACAAGAGCGGATTCAAGGAGAAGGCTAATGAGCTCAAGCCAGCAGGAGCTTCTCTTTGTGTAGGAGTGGGGAAATCTTCTGTAGTTCCAGGTATACGCCAAGGAATAGCCTCAGAGGAGAGGGGAGTGACAAGAATTTCTCCCTCCAAACCCAGACCAGGAGGGGAAAGCTCAGCAGGAACACTCCCAAAATTCAAAAAACGGGAAACCTCCGAAGGGGGTCTATTAAGAAACTGTGAAGGAGGGAAAGGAGTTCTCACAGAAGGAGATGGAGAAATACCTGTTTCGGCGATGGAAACTTCTTTTGCAGAGCTCTTTCCTCTTCTGAGAACCACCTCTGGGTCAGCTTCCAGTGTAGCGAGAGGCAGTTGTGGATGAGACCGCGTGTGTCTGCCTCTAAAAGCCACAGTTAAAACAACAGGTTCGCTCCAATGGAGTCGTCACGATGGAGTCGCCAGGTGCACAGTAGCAATCTTCGATTTCTGATATCTGATGCACCTTCAGAATCAACTAATCTTTGTCGTTCAATCCTGGGGAAAATATTCAACTTCGTCCCCGGCAACAGCGTCAGAAATGTTAGCATCAGAATTCACTCCTGGATTGCTTGCAGGAGCAGATCCCGACACCCATTAGTTTAATGTCATGATTTATTTATAAAGGGGTGATCAGATGGAGATAAAGACTCATGGGAATATCACTCTAACTCAGGGACTGGGTCTGATACGTAAGTAACAAAGGAGGTCTCGACCTAACTTCAGCCAGTGGGTTGATTTGAAGGTGACCAGGTGGAAGACTTAGTAAGGAAAGTGAACAAACAACTTTGGGCAACAAGCTTTCGGCAGTTCGCAGAAGAAAAACTCTGAATGCAAGATCCGTTTGGTTCGGGGTCTCAGGGAACTGAAAGGGGACTTGACTGGATCCTCCAATTCCAAGTCACTCAACACTGGAAGAATCACAAGAACTGATTAGAGACAGCGCAACTATTACAGTGATCCATGACAACATCATCCTATAATAGCTACAACTCGACTGGATCCTCCAATTCCGAGTTGCTCTAACACAGTGTAAACAAAGACATGAAAGAAACTGGCATTCATAAGGCAAGAAGTCTCAAAAGCCCATACATTATCATATTTACAGTGCTTTGTTAAAACTTTACAACCGGGAGCTCTGCTCAACCATCGATAGATACAAAAATGGCGAAAACGCCTTCATATACTCAGAACAACAACAACAATAGAATCGAGACGTTGCATTGAAAGATTTGCGTCTGCATGGCTTCCGACAGTGAACAACTGCAGTCTCTGAATGATCGTGCAACTTATGGCAGACGCAATCGAACTTCTGACAGTTTCATAGGCGAATCGATGTGCCTTTAATTCGTTATCGGGCTTTCCCATTATGGCAGAGGCGATGTCTAACCACCACCAACTACTTCAATAACTGCTTCATTGGGATTGAGAATGGCTCGGCCAACTCGGCACTTCTGCGACATGGAAAACCTTTAGCGCTGCCACCTGGATCAGTTGAACGACCTGAAGGATAGGCGGGAGGCCAGCGCAAGGGATGGGGCGCATAACGGGAGTGGTGGCGTCACAACTACGAAGGTGTGATAAGAAGTGACGAGGCATGAGAGGGACGACAGGGGGAAGACACATGGCGGAAGACAATAAGCGGAGGGGGCAGGAGATGAGACATAATGGGCGCACTTGCGGTGGGAGGCTGACATGGAAAAAGGCGAGGCACATGGCAGGTGATAGGTGGATGATGAGATGGGAAAGGGACCATACGGACCAGAAGAGGGGAGATGGACAGATGTCAGAAGATGAGGAAGGGGCTCGCACGGTTAGGTGGAGAACAGGTGGAAAGATGACATGACAAGAAAGGGGGGGGCCCTCGTTGATTAAACATAGAAAGGAAGAGGATATATGGATGCCTGTGCGCCGTTGATCCAAGCGCTCCAATCACAACCGTTGG
>ML842896.1:0-14961 GCA_009831015.1 Picea engelmannii
GCATCAAAAATTTTATGATTGAGAACAGAGAGCAGTTTAGAAATTCAAAAAAAAAATGAGATTTTCTTTGTTTTTGAACAGAAAATTCTTATTGAAGACCATTTACAGAATTGAATTTAAACAGAGTCTGCAAGTTTAAAAAATTTTGGTCAAAGAATATGCAAGGTTGAAACTTTTGACAAGGATAGACCTCCTTTTTGTATAAACAATGAAATAATTTAGGGTCTTTCTCTTAAAAATTGAAAGAATGGTGTCTAGGTATGAACCAAAGAAGCTTGATACATCAGAAATTCATAAGGATTGTATACAAATTCTTGAGCAAAAACAATGGATATCTTTCTTTGAGAAGTTTGATGAATATTATGAGGAAGTTGCCTTAGAATTTGCTCATTCATTTGATGGGGAAAGGGCTATTGTTGGAAACCTTACTATTAGAATCTCTGAAGATATAATTGCACATGTCACTGGACTTCCTCAAACAGGAGAAAGATATTTCAAAACTAAGAATTTTAAAGATAAATCATGGGCATCTTTTATTTCTAGATCTAGGGTGGCAGCAGTCAATTGGAAGAAGGGAATCCCGAGGAGTTGGTTGATTCATCCTTGGGATTAATTAGCCTATCTCATACAGAAGTTTATAACTTGTGAAGGAATATTTAGCATTATCTACCTATATCACATCAAGCTGCTACAACATTTAAAAGGTGACTGTGAAATTAACATGCCCTACTTTCTACTGCAAAGCCTTTCTAAGATGGCTAAGTCTGTCCAAAAACAAGGGAGGAATACATAAAAGAGTCTATATCATTGTGGATTCATTAAAATGATCATCATACATGATCTATAGAAGCAGAACTTGACTTGGCAGTAGTTTATCATTGGAAATGGTTTTGAAACAGTGGAAGAGGAAGAAAAAGAGGAATAAATCTTGGTTGTGACCGATGATGAGGAAGAAATACAAAACCCCAAGGCAACAAGCTCAAAACATCCTATGGGAAGGAGAAGAACAAGAAGCATGGTGAAAAGGGAGAAATAATTTGAGGAAAAAGAAAATATTTTCACCACATATGAAAGGAAATCAAGAAAATGCCAACAAGTTCAAAAAGGACAAATACAAGAAAGTGATGATGAAGCACAGTATGCACATATTCAGACTCTGGAGGCACAATCATTGGAAAATGATGATTTTGAAGGACAAGAAACTTCCACATATGAGCAAATGAGAAAAGATGTGGAACAATTGATTAAATATATGAAAGATGAAACTCAAACTCCACAGACAGTAGAACAAATAGAAGAAGTAGTTGGTGGGTCCACATCAGAACTTGATAAGAAAAGCAAGAAAATAAAGAAAATGAAGAGAAAGATCAAGGAAATTGAAGTCCTGGAAAGGTACATAAAAACAGAGAATGAAATGTTAAGGACTCAAATCCATAAAACACAGGAAAAGAATGAAACCTTGAAGAAAAAGAATAAGAAGCTTCAAAAGAAAAACAAATTAATCTTCAAACAGGCCTATAAATGGTTTCAACAGAAGAATCAAAGAATGGAAGCTATTCATATAGCTCAGGTTAATGTGGAGACATTATTGCAGGTAGCAGAGGTGGCAGAAGATCATTGACAGAGGTTCAAGAAAATTTTGTTTTTGTGCATGAGGACATGCAAAGTCTTCCTCTTGGGGGAGATGTCGAGTACATTTTTATGCTTCTTTTCACTCTATAAACTATACGTTTTCCTCCACAACCATCCATTTTGCCTCCATATCATTCCATATTTTCCATAAAAATAGTTTATGCAAGGTACATTTATCATTCTTTAGCTTAAGAACTGAATTTTCGAATTTTTCGCATTAAAATTAAAAAATTATCAGAAATTACAGGATTTGACTAAATCTCGTAATTGCTCCTAGATTCGTGTACTTGTAGGAAAGCTGGGAAAAATATGAGACTTGGATCATGATCCTTGATGTACAAGGATGGATGATTACCTATCAGCTTCGAGATCTGAGCTTTCCAGGTGTTTGGTCAACGTTGGTCAAACAGGGCCACTTCAGCAGAAAATACCCTGTTTTAGCATAAAATCATGGATAGTTTTAGATTTTCTTGGGATTTGTTCATATTTTATGGATCTGAAGGGGGTATTCAACCTTCCTAGTATATTTTATGGATTTGATCATGATCTTTAGGAGATTTATTAACATTATTAGTTTCAAAACTCTTGTATAAATACTCTAAGACATAGACTAGTATGACACCCTTGATGTGAATGAAGAAACTTTGGAATTTGCAATCCTAAGATCAGTTCTGCATTTTTGTTCTTCATAATGTCTATGATATGATGATGTGAATGCTACTGGAAGTTCCTTCTTAGCTGAGATGACTCAAGTGTACAAGTGAAGCATTGGGGGCCCCCTTTTCCTTACTAGTACACTCTTCCTTTATGTTCTTTTCAAGTAATCTTTGATACATGTTTTAGATCAGACCTTGTTGTAGATGAGTTTTATTCATATCTTTGTTGTAGTTAGATGAATTCCATAGTTAAGTAATATGCTTAATGTTTCAAAGCCTTACTCATGTTGTGAATGATTTCTTGAATAAGAATTCAATGTGTGGTTTGCTTTCAAGCATTAGGATGATCATAAATGATTTTTGAGTTATTTACACTTTCAGTACTTTTTATTTAACAAGAATTGGTGAAGATTTCTAATGAATGAAAGAAAACAATGAATGCATCTCTTGAATAAGATTTTTGTCTTTCTAGCATTGATAAACCTCTGAGTTAGTTTTTGAATGTCTCTTTGAATGTTCATTGTTGATCAAATGCCCTTTAGGAAACAATTGTTGATTACTGTCGTGAGATTTATGAAAAGGAATTATGAACAGAAGCTTAGCATCTCCTCCATATTCATCTCTTAGAATAGGTTTTGTTTTATTCCCATTGAAATAATAAAAGTTATCTCTAAGTCCATATATTTTGGATGTGCCTCTAAGTCTTACAAACACCGGATTGACAATCATTTGCACTCTAATTTACATCAGTAGATTGGAGCCTAACAGTGATAGCTCTCTATCTATGTCTGTCGGAGTACCTCCAAAGGCAATGACCTCATGTGCAATGGTGATCACTAGCCTACCCCAGACGTGGGGTCTCTATATACATCCTTGGGCTCCAAAGCCCCATGAAGGTTAGAACAAGTCATCTCCTCATGAATACATGTCCATTGGGAAAGGTCTTGAAAATAAAAACATGTATGCCCTCCAAGGGTCCATAATTCACAATAATCATGCCAAGTAAGCCACATCTAATAATTGAAACACCCGAACATGTGCATCGAACCCCCTTTTTCAAACTAAAAAAATGCTCAAAGATCTTATACAATTTGTCAAATTTAGGTGTGGGAGGGGTGTCAAGGAATCCTATTGGGCCAGTCAATCCCAAATTCAAAGGTGTTTCCCAATGGAAACCTATCTAAACCATGTGTGAGTATGTGGTGGAGTGGGGTAAAACCTCTAGGCATGGGCTTCATGACACACAAGGGTTCGTATTGTCTCATTTATGGGTGCCTTTGTAGAGGGTGTGTTGCAAATTCATTTTAAATACAACCTTTTTCCAAGCCCATTTATTGTCATTAATTAATTAAATTCCAAAAAAAATGGGTACTATAAGACATGGAAAGAAAATAGTACAGCAACATCACTTGAATCTAGAGGTACACAGAGTGCCATATGTATGGAAATAAAGGGACACCTCATATGTGTACACACCAAGCGAGACATCTATATAATGTGATTTTTCTTTTGTATATTTTTCATTTCTTTTAGGAGAAATGTTTCATCATTCTCTAGACCTCTCAGGAAAGCATCTGGAAGGTTATGATTTGGATTTTATCTTTTTCCAGCTACATTTCCCTCTAGGCCTTCAACCCCTTCTTCCCATGAAATTAGGTACAATCCCTTTTTGGTTCGGTGCACTCGAAAAATCCCAAAAGATGAGGAGATGAAATGGAAGAAGTATGGAAAGTGTTAAGTATGATCGAGAATGGCACAATGACTCTTCAAGGAACCCCCTAGTAGCACCCTATTCCCAAGGGTGACCAACTTACTAGGACAGAATGACACCCACCAAGATTAAATAAGGAAAAAAGTATAATTTCCAAGCAAACGTTATGTAATCAAGAATTAATTATTTGCAACATATTCAAATGCTTCAATTATTAGGGTGACACTTACCATGATACCAGAAATATTACCTCATGAAGCAAGACATGTTGTCCTCTAGGGCCAGGCTAGTGTGATGGATGTTTCTCTACTGTCGTTGATGTATGGTGGTGCATCAATGAATAGGAGGGGCCCTACGGGGCTATGCTAGTCAATATAGCTCTCGTCACTCCATTTATGCTACATGTGGGCCTTGAGACATGATCTCCATAGTTACCCCTAGTGCGAGGGGGTAACAATCACAACAATATTCCATTAATTAGTATTATTATACAATTGCTCCCTTATTTTTTTTTTAACAAGAACGGGTAATTTATTATATATAAAATATGGTTGTAGCAAAGCTAAAACCAACCAGAGAGTACATCTTCCTTAGTTCAGAACTTCCTCAAAACAATAAAGTTTCAAAAATATTTTACATATGAAGAGAGTCATATCCTCAGAAGAATTTTAGCCTATAAACAGAGAAAAAATTCAAAAATGATATGTGAAACTTGTCTAATTAAGCTTAAGTTTTGTATATACGAGATCTTGAGTACCATCTTGAACATCATATGTACGTGGTTGATGTTTTGGTTTCTCCACTTCACAGGATGCTTGTGAGCCTACTTAGGGGATGGTTCATTTTTGAGTTGTTACTCAATGACCTTATTGTGCTCCTTCCAACATTTGCTCTAAGTGTCGATCGACTCTCCTAAGCACGATTTCCATTTCTTTATCTTATCTTTCCTCCCTCTCCTACATTGCTTGTTGGAGTTGTGATTGAAATTGACATGGGTTTGTAATTTCATATTTCTAGTGTTCTACTTTGGATTTGAGTGCTTTAATTTCGTAAGTGTTTCAGTCACAAACCATCTGACATTTTCGCCACATCCTTAGAAAGTTGTTTTCCTGTGAATTGTTGTGTTGATGTTGCAAGAAATGTAGGGTGTTCCAATGTTGGAGGATCCTGGGAATTATTGTTTGAACACCATGCGTAATTTTGCTAATGAACTCTATCCATATGAAACCCATCAAATAATGTGTCATGGGATTTCCAACCTCCACACCTCCTGCGGTTTTCAACACTAACTCTTGTAATGATGACTGCAATTGTTGGTTCCGGTCCTCTAGTACTATCGATATGACTTGAATGAACGATTTCCTCATTGTAACATCAGGTGGGAGGCCAGTCCCACATGCATAAATTTGCGTCAAGGGATGAATTTTAGATGCCTGTGTGAGAGTAAGCAGTCTCATTTTCTATGTGATGCATGTGACTCCTGGAGGTGGTTCAAAGTGTAATCGTAATTCTTATGATGTGTTAGTGTGGTCAAATGAATCCTGTGATTTAGTGGAGAGAGTCACATCGCCCCCTCCCTTGAAATATTTTGATTTTTCATATCCTCCCATGCCTAATTTTGGATTTTTATTTACTCCATTTGTCAACATGGTTGCTTCTACTTTGCTATGAAAAGGATTTTTTTCCACAACCCCTTCTTCCATATCTCTAAGGAAAATAGAAAATCGTGGTTACCACATTGTCCTTTAAGTCCCCTTGATGCAAATATTTGGCTTCCTTTGCCAATTGATCTGCCTCCCGATTTTGTTGTTGTAGTATGTGAAAGTACTCCACTTAACGAAATATTTTTTCATCGAGTTTTTATTCTTTGGTATATTCCTTGTAGACTGAGTTGAGACTTATGACTAATTCCTTTAAGTCCTTTTATCACCAATTATGAGTCTCCTACCACTATGATGCTTTGAAATTTGTCTTGGGGTATTAATGTCAAGCCTTTAAATACCACCAGAATCTCTGCTTGATTGTTTGTTTTGTGGCCTAAACCCCATGAGAAGGTATGTTCTTTTTGTCCTCCAGGGTCATATATGACCCCCTCCCTGCACTTTTTTCTCCAAATTTCTCTCTTAAATTAGGAATGACTTCCTAAATTAATTGGTATTGTTATCGCACAAGTTGTAGGTTTGGAAAATCCCGACCCAACCACCAAATGGTGACAACTAGGAGGTCACCTACCCAGTATCACCTTAGGTAGGTGTCTTCGTCACTTTAGAGGTGAGGTAGTCACCTCAAGGGGGGGATCTTGATGACCCTAGGGGGAAAAGGGATGTGAAAAATGGAAAGGAAAGAAAGAGGTCCCTATGGTCAAAGATCTAGATGGAAAAAGGAAATCAAAGACGAGTCTCAAGTGGTTTAGAGGTTGCCAAATACTTTGGTGAATTGTAGAGATGTTGGTACCTACCCAAGACACAAGAAGAACCACTTTGCAATGATGTATGTTAGTTGGATAAGAAATTTAAGCTTGTTGTCCCTAATTTGCAGAAATAGATAATAGTATATATCAATAAGAAATAAGTGTTATAGCTTCTTAAAGGATTGCTTAAAGTCAAGTGAGATATGCTTGAAACAAGCAGATAATGACTAGAGAAACTTCACAAATTATAGTACGATACTTTATCATTTAGTTGTCGTTGTCATAAAAATTGCATGCAGAAGTATATTTGGAAAACTTATGGCTGAATCAATCTTTTTATGACAGCAGTAAAATCAGCCACCAAAATCCTCAAAGAAGACACCCAAAAAATGCCTTAAACTTAGTAGAACAAGTTAGAAAAATTTTAGCAAATTTTGGCAGTGAAAGCACATGTTAAGAGTGACTTTATATTAGGGTTTCTACAGTGAATTTATCATCCTTATAGTTGTAGAAAACCAATCCCTATATCAGAAATTTTACCCTACAAAAAACACTTGTAATGAGCTCAAAAGGTGTGCCTAGGTTAGTAGTGGGTGAGGGAAGATTTTTAGGCCTAGTCTAGGGCTAGTTTAGGAGCAAAAAGGGTTAGTAGGCTAGGATTAGAGAATCCCTAATGGTTTTAGGTTAGGTTTACTACAGAAGCAATAATAGTTTGGATAAAGAGGACTCCTTAAGGAGGCAAAGGATCCAAATTCTCAAGGAACACTTTCCCAAAGAAAGAACTTTAAAACTTGAAATTTGTGTGTTTTCCAAGGTGTTGACACCATTTTCCACTTCTAAATTTCCCTCCCCTTTATATCTTCCCAGCCTATTTTTTCCATTTATTTTCCCTCTTCTATACTTGCTTGAATCCCCATTTTCTTTTCTCCCTTCTATTCTCCCTTTCTAGTTACTACACTTAGTCCTTTTTATTTTAGGCGGGATCACAGGTTGGCAAACTCGCAGGTCCTCACTTCCATTCATATTCCCATATCATGAGTCCAACCAATCGTATATATATCCTATACCTAACCATTTCTGCAATCGCGGGTTCCCGGGTTCGCGAGTTCAAGCTTTCATATCCTATGTTTCGCGACATCCATTTTTCACCCAAAAGATTTGTGATATACATTTCCACCATCGGACCCCCGAGCTTCTAAGTATTGCATATCTCCTATATTGAATCTGATAGACTGCATTAAAACACTTAGCCAATTTTTGAGCTTTCACAATCACGGGTTCGCGAGTTCACATAATTTCCCAAATCCTAATTTTCTCTCGTCTGCCCCCGCCATCCTAGTTTTTTTCCCCATACACATTTAAGAATGGTTTAATGCTACTAACTCATCATGCAAGTTTCGTAAATATCGTCATTAATACACGAAGGGCTTGAGGAGATTTTCTCATTAAAACTGCATTAAAGCATGATCTGACGAAGATTATATTGTGGTTATCTCTCTCAAGTGCTCATTGCAAATACTATCTGGGTTAAAGGAACACTCTCGTCAACTTATGGCCGCAGCAGCTCGATAAAAATTCTGTGGAGATACTTTGAATATTTTTGGATGAGAGGACCATACCTTTCAATGGTCTAGATTGTATTCTTAGTATTCATCCCCTTCTTCTCATAAGTGATCTGGATGTCCGAAATTTCTCATGCAGGGTGTCTCCCTGAGGTTTTCAACTACAAGGAACTGGTGGCCTGGTGCGCTGAGAAATATATACCAACTCAACAAATTATTCAAATTCAATACCATTCTCCCATCTCTCTTTCACCTCAAGTGTTCCGTAAGATGTTGAAACTACCTGAATCAACACTTACTTTCAAAGGAGAGGATTGCAGGGATTTCCTGAAAAATCTTGACAACGACCTGAACCTCTTGCCTGAGTTCTTGGAGAATCTCATGGCCATCCTTGAAGATATTACCAGGTTGCAGGTCAACTTGCACAAAAATCCCTTTCGAGAAATTGCTTGGTTATTCACTAGGGTGACAAGCCAAGAAAATACAACCAACATTTCTCGTATGATTCTTTATATATTATATTTTACTGTTAAGGAGCAAGACATTTTCGATTGGGGAAAACAGATTTCCATTTAAATCTATTCCCAATTATCACGGTACAAAAAGGATAAGAAATTATTTATGTCCTCTTATTTGGTGTTTGCGATAGCATATTGTTGTCAATTTCCTAAAGTATCTATCTGCAAGAAGGTGAATTGTGAATTTGACCCAGTTACCTTCTCGTACCAAGCATTGTGGAGACACAAAGCTTCCTTGCATTTTTATGAAGTTTTCAATGATTTTGTCTCGGTTTTTAAAGTATCGTTGTTTGGAAAATATACCCCCAAAATATCTTCCCAAGAAAGTAAATTCCTAGATAAAAAGGGGACATTGGAGCAAATGGAAAATTACAATGTTATCAGGATTTTCGGTTCTAAGGAAAATCCCTCCTATCGTCTATGCCATATATCCGAAAAAATGTTTATTACAGAAGTTGAAAGGAAATATAATTTATGGCTGCACTTTTTTCATGAGAAACGAAAAAATCAATTCATATCCTTGCCTTGGAAAAGTGGAGATTTTATATTCACAAATATGAACAAAATCGATGAATTTGCAAACCACTTCCACAACCTGAATCTCAAATATGTTGAAAAGATAAAAGGGTTTGACCCTAATGGAATTTTTGTGGAACACATTTTAGCAGTGGGATTTAGCAATTCATTTATACATATTGTTCTAAGAGAAGAAGAATATAATAAATTAGGTGCTCCTACTCACAATGTTGGTGTCTTGGAAACAATACTCAATACAAATGATTTTTACAAGAAGAGAGGAAAGGGTCCCAACGAGAAGAGTGCCCAGTCCCCAACTGTTGCTCCTAATATTACAACATCTTGGAGCAGTTCTCCAGCAGCCCACCCATCTAGAAAAGTGACCAACAGTAGTTTAGGTAGAGGAGGAGACAAGAATCCCCCACCAGGAAAAATTGAAATTTTGCACAAGATTCCTCAAAGAAAAAAGAGCAAAAACGTAGTGCAAGAGGAAGAAGACCAGTGCATAAAGAATGATATCAATATCTTCTCCCTTGAAGATATGGAACTCGAGGTAGAAATCGAGAAATGTTTCCCCCATTGGACCAGTCAAGGAACACGGCCCAATAGAATCTGTCTTTGGAAATCATTGAGAATGAGACCTTCAACGAAGAAGAGTCATTTGTTTTTCAGAGCGTTGTCTTTGACAGGGAATCCAAAAAATTGATTATTGAGAAAAGTGATGTAAAGAATGAGAAAGGAAAATCTCGTTCATAGGTTGACCTAAGAGATATGCGTCCTTCCCATATTTATATAATTCATAGAGAAAATGGTGATGCATTGGACGACTCCATTGGTGGTCTCAAAGCGGAAAATACAAAGTTAAAGTAAAGGATCAAGGAATTGGAAGAGACCTTAATGCCTCTTACACTTCTTGCCAACCCTTTGGCAATTTTTGGACCCACCACGCCCACTGCTAAATTAAAAGGATCCTCAAGATTACTTGCATCAGCCAAGAGATATGTGGATAATAATATCAAGAAAATAATGGCATTGATCGCAGAGGCTTGGAAAATTTCGAAAAACATGGTTTATTTTGGCTCAAGGGCGCATGCCTTCCATGAGTACTTACAAGCCAACCTAAATAATCAAGAATTTTTTTACCTTGATGTTGTCGTACCTTAAAGGATTGCTTAAATTCAAGTCATATATGCTTAAATTCAAGTGAGAAGCTAATTATAACTGCTTAAAGGATTGCTTAAAGTCAAGTGAGATATGCTTGAAACAAGCAGATAATGACTAGAGAAACTTCACAATTTATAGTACAAGACTTTAGCATTTAGTTTTTGTTGTCATAAAGATTGCATGCATAAGTATTTTTGGCAAAATTATGGCTGCATAAATCTTGTTATGACAGCAGTAAAATCATCCACCAAAATCCTCAAAGAAGACACCCAAAAAATGCCTTAAACTTAGTGGAACAAGTTAGCAAACATTTAGCAAGTTTTGGCGGTGAAAGCACAAGTTAAGAGTGACTTTATCTTGGGGTTTATGCAGTGAATTTATCATCCTTATGGTTGTATAAAACCAATCCCTATATCATAAATTTTACCCAATAAAAAACACTTGTAATTAGCTCAAAAGGTGCACCTAGGTTAGTAGTGGGCGAGGGCAGATTTTTAGACTTAGTCTAAGGTTAGTTTAGGAGAAAAAAGGGTTAGTAGGCTAGGGTTAGAGCATCCCTAATGGCTGTAGGTTAGTTTTACTACAGAAGCAATAATTTTTTGGACAAAGAGGACTCCTTAAGGAGGCAAGGGATCCAAATTCTCAAGGAACACTTTCCCAAAGAAAGAACGTTAAAACTTGAAATTTGTGTGTTTTCCAAGGTGTTGAGACCATTTACTAATTCTGAATTTTTCTCCCCTTTCTATATTCCCAACTTATTTTTTCCATTTCTTTTCCCTCTTCTATAATTACCCGAATCCCCCTTTTCTTTTCTCCCTTCTATTCTCCCTTTCTAGTTACTACACTTAGTCGTTTTTCTTTTTGGTGGGTTCACAAACTCGCGGGTCCTCACTTACATTCATATTCCCATATCATGAGTCTAACCAACCACATATATCCTATACCTAACCATTTTTGAATTTGGAGGTTCTCGGGTTCAAGCTTTCATATCCCATGTTCCACAACATCCATTTTGCACCCAAAAGATCCACAATCTACATTTTGACCATTAGACCCCCGAGATTCTAAGTATCGCATATCTCCTATATTTATTATGATCAACTGCATTACAACACTTATCCAATTTTTTACCTTTCATAATCGTGGGATGGTGGGTTCACATAATTTCCCAAATCCTAATTTTCTCTCATTCATCCCTACCATCCTCTTGCTTTTCCCAATACACATTTAAGAATGGTTTAATGCTACTAACTCATCAGGCAGGTTTCATAAATATCATCATTAATAAATGAAGGAATCGAGGATATGTTCTCATTAAAACTGCATTAAAGCATGATCTGATGAAGATTATATTATGGTTATCTCTCTCAAGCGCCCATTGCAAATACTATCTGGATTAAAGGAACACTCTCGTCAACTTATGGCCACAACAACTAGACAACAGTCCTGCGGAGATACTTTGAATATTGTTGGATGACAAGACCATAACTTGCAGTGGTATAGAGCATACTCTTACTATTCATCCCCTTCTTCTTAGAAGGAAGTGATATGGACATCCAGAATTTCTCGTGCAGGGTGTGTCCCTGAGATTTTCGACTGCAAGGAATTGGTGTCCTGGTGTGCTGAGAAATATATACCAAGTCATCGGATTATTCAACTTCAAGACCATTCTCCTATCTCTCTTTCACCTCAAGTGTTTCGTAAGATGTTGAAACTACTTGAATCAACACTTACTTTCAAAGGAGAGAATTGAAAGGATTTCCTGAAAAAGAATGACAACGGCATGGACCTCTTGCCTGAGTTCTTGAAGAATCATGTGGCCATCACTGAATATATTACCGGATTTCAAGTCAACTTGTTCAAAAACCCGAGGTGATTTGATACTTACTGTAGGAAAATATGAGAAATTTGGGAGTCAGATGAGGGTTTGCGATAATGGCGAAGGCGATTTGAGTAGGTATTGGTTCTGTCAGCCTATAAGTGACCAAGGACCACGTGGCTACCACAGTTTTTGGTGTAAGGTCGGCACAGTTTGGGCCATTTATCAAAGCATGGAGTCACTACTGGACAACGACATATCCTTTTCCTTGGATGTTGTGGAGGACGCCTCACCATCTCTGGCATTATCATTGGGAGGCATTCTGGCTAGTGTTTGGCAGGCAACAAGTGGGTCAATTGAATTAATTGAAAATGGGCTCACAAGGCAGGGGGACAAGGATAGATTTTTTCCATGAAGCGAGGAGCTAGGAGGTTCGAGGCTTTTGGTGGTGGACTGGATAGGTCTAACTTCCTCTTCGAAACAGCAACTACCACCTTCAAATGGTCTGATATACTCCGAAGGATGGGGTGGGAAATTTTCCTTTTACACCGAGCCACCAGAGGATTTCGAAGGGAGACTAGGGTTTGACGCGGGGGAGCTATCCGTTGGGTTTATCACACCATTCTCGTACCTTCTTGAGACCCAATTTACTGAACGCCTATTGGTGTCGGATGTCACTCCTGGACTGCTTGCAGGAGCAGAGCCCGACGCCCATCAATTTTATGTCACGATGGCTTTTAATGGGTGATCAAATGGGTAGAGACTCGAGGAGATATCACTTCTAACTCAGGGACTAGGTCTGGTATGTAAGTGACAAAGGAGGTCTTGATCTAACTTCAGTCAGTGGGTTGATTAAAAGATGAACAGTTGGAAGACTTGATAAGAAGAGTGAACAAACTACTTTGGGCAACAGGATTTCAGTAGTTTACGGAGGAAAGACTCTGAATGCAAGATCCTCTTGGTTCAGGGTCTTAAGAAACTGAAAGGGGGACTTGACTAGATTCTCTAATTCCAATTCATTCAGCATTAGGAAAATCACAAGGACCGATTAGAGACAATGCGACTGTTACAGTGATCCAATTCTACATCATCTTATAACAGCTACAACTCAACTGGATTCTCCAATTCCAAGCTTCTCTAACATGGTATAAACAAAGACGTGGAAGAAACTGACATTCATAAGGAAAGAAGTCTCAAGAGTCCATGCATAACCAGAATAACAGTGCTTCATTAAAGATTTACAACCGGGATCCTTGCTCAACCATCGATGCTTACAAAAATGGTGAAAATGCCTACATATACTCAAAAACAACAACAGCAGTAAAAACAAGACGCTGCATTAAATAATTGCGTCTACATGGCTTCTGAAAGCCTGCCTATGCAGACTCTGGATGATCATGCACCTATGACAGATGCCATCAGATTTCAGATTGTCCTTCTATAGGTGATTCGATGTCAATTAATCCTTTGTCGGACCTTCCTCTTTATGGAAGAGATGACGCTCAACCACCAGCAACAACCACCATAACTACATTCTTGAGACTAGGGACGTCCTCGGTCAACTCTGCCTTCTGGGATGTGGAGGTCTCCTAATGGTGCCACCTGGATCAGCTGAACGGTCCTTCTTTGGATGCTACTTCGCTAGACTGTTGCGAGGGATCCCTATGGTGGATGTGGACGACGGTGTGACGGGGGTTAAAGGCATGAACACTATGGAGGTGATGAAGAAGAAATAGGAGCTGTGACATCAGCTGAGGAATTCCACGCGGTCTGAATAAGGCAGAGGAGGAAGGAGCATGGAGTGCGGGAGTACAGGAGGAGGTGACTGGGAATGAGAGGGACACATGGAAGGAGACGAGAGGACGACGAGCCGAGGAGGTGCCATGTGGATGGAGAGAGGAAAGTTGGATAGATGACAAGGGAAAAGGGAGGCAGTAAGTGGAAAATAGGTGGCAACGGGGAGGACGATACCAAAGGTGACACGTCAGGAAAGGGGCCCCACAATAATAACACATCAATTCCGGACCCCCCCCCGATTAAAGGCAGAAAGGCAAGGGGGGTCCGGAATGAAGCCTCAGCCGTTGATTTAGGCACCTCGATCCTGGTCGTTATAGAGATGCGCGCTCAATTCCGGACCCCCCCCCCCTCTGCTTAAAGGTAGAATGGTGGGGGGCCTCTAGAATCCGCTCCTGACCGTAGATCTGAGCGCGCAGATCCTGGCCACCTAGATCCATGCCCCCTTTAAGTCCAACGTGCCCAAGTTTCATCGATGGATGGACGACTAAGATGACTTCAGCGCTTTCGCTAGGAAAATCCCGAAAGGCCCCACCTGAGGCTTAGATCTGCACCGCGTGTCCTTCATAGGAACGAATGAGATGGCTTTGTCATTAAAAGGGGGTTACCTCCATTCCCGGGCTCACTTATCGTGACCTGGCTCTAGGACCGTGGGCTCGGATTTGAAGGGTGTTTATCGGCATTTCGGGGTTCGGGGTTTCAAGATGTAAAATGATGAGGAGCTCTTACCCCTCGAATCCCCAAATGCCGACATGACATGATCACGCACCACGTGTCCTTTTGGATGGATGGCTGAGATCCTTCATGAATGTATATAGATGCTACCTATCACGCTAATCCCAGCGCAACTCCGCTAACCGCGATTTCCCGTCGACCGTTGATCTGCTCCTATGGATGAATCTGGGCCGTTGACAACATAATTTCACCTGCTCACTTGATTTTTAGCCTGAAAAGGGGCTTTACATGCTACGCTTGGGCATTCTTCATGCAACCTGTAGACCTGGATGCTCTCGAGCCCAAGACAAGAATTGTTGCTAACATTAGGCTCCATGGGGGATATATTTGTCCCAGTGATGCTTCTAAGAACTCATTCTGTAGCTTCAGTGCCTTGCTATTGGGATATGGAGTCATGCTCAAAACATCCCGCTGCTGAAAATACAGGCCAAAAAAAAAAAAAAA
>ML842896.1:23789-39163 GCA_009831015.1 Picea engelmannii
TTTCTACCTTGCCCAAGTCGTCGATCCCCTCCACACAACACTATGGAAACAAGGCTGGAAAAAGGGAAGATCCTTGGGACTCAATGAGCCTCAAGCTATTCTTTGGGACAATTATATCTTTTCTCTTAGGAGGGAAAACATCTGTTTAACTGAGGGATATGATGAACTCATTTGGGATGGCGATTGAGAGTCACTTATACTCCAAAAGTAGGTTACATTCAACTAAGAATTGAACCAATTCAACAAGATGAGAAATGGTGGTGGAGGAAACTGTGGAAGATTAAATGTCCAGCCAAAGGAAAAATCTTGGCTTGGTCAATACTAGAAAACAAAATCCCCACCTGGGATATTCTTCAAAAGAAACAATTCCATGGGTCGAGCTGGTGTTCACTCTGCAGAATGTAGGAAGAAACGACAGACCACTTATTTATGCACTGCCCCTTTACCTCATCAGTCTAGATGAAAGCCTCCAATTTAAACTCTGACATAGGCCATTGGCGAGGAGCCTCCTTCGAAGATGCTTTAAAAGACTGGTTTAAGTTGACAACTCCAAAACACTTAAAATCCTTGTCGATCCTAGATACCTGGGGAATCTGGATATCTAGGAACAACACACTCTTTCGAGATGACCCACAATCACCCCTGTGGGTGGTTGCAAACTCCTTAAGCATAATCGATCATCTCAATCAAGGAGAGATCTCGGGACGGGGCTCAAGCCAAGATCCCCTAGAGGAATTGATCGACAAAGGAAGGCCATGGGCCTATTTTGATGGCACGGCCTCAGGGGATCAATTACACTGTGGGGGGTAGGATGCATATATCTAACAAAACAACACTATTTCCACCTCGGAGCTAGGTTGGGGCCTAGTACAAACAACTACGTTGAAATCCAAGCCTTAAAACTACTACTCCTTTTTGTAGCTGAAAAGGGCATTACCACTCTACAAGTCTTTGGGGATTCCTTGATTATCATCAATTAGGAAAAACAAGCACAAATCTTTCATATGACTAGACTCAGACCTTACCTGGTAGAATTTTTTAGGATCATTTCCACTTTTGACACTATCTCTCTCTCTCTCATATTTACAAGGTAAGGAACACCATGGCTGACCGGCTATCCAAAGAAGCCACGCAACTAGAATTTGGAAGTTGGCACATCACAGAACATACGGCAGAAGACAGTTTTGACTATCACAGGCCCTTTCAGGAAGAACAAATATAAAAAAATGCAGTTGATATCACTTTTTTGGGAACTCTAATCAGGAACACAATTGTATAATTGACAAATATTCTTGATACTTTTGGTACCTATGTATATGACTGGAAAGAATATGGGTGGTTGTACACTCGCAACTTGGTATAAGATAGGCATATTTTGTAATGAAGAAACACACAGAAATGTAAGAGACACTACACAGACAATATATATTTTTGGCTATCTCCAATAGAAAATATATATCTACGAATGTAATTTTATACCCTTTAATAAAATTACGAATTTTTTCCGTGGAAAAAAAAAACTTGTTCAAAAACCCCTTTTGGGAAATTGCTTGGTTATTTACCAAGGTAACGAGCCAAGAAAATACAGCCAACATTTCTTGTATGATTCTTTATATCTTATATTTTACTATCAAGGAGCAAGCCATATTCGATTGGGGAAAACTGATTTCCATTTAAATCTCTTCCCAATTGTCACAGTACAAAAAGGATAAGAAATTCTTTATGGCCTCTTATTTGGTGTTTGTGATAGCATATTGCTGTCAATTTCCTAAATTATCTATCTGCAAGAAGGTGAATTGTGAATTTGACACAATTACCTTCTGGTACCAAGCGTTGTGGAGACACAAAGCTTCCTTTCATTTTTATGAAGTTTTCAATGACTTTGTCTCGGTTTTTAAAGGATTGTTATTTGGAAAAGATACCCTCAGAATATCCTCCCAGGAAAGTAAATTCTTGGATAAAAAGGGGACGTTGGAGAAAATAGAAAATTACAATGTTATCAGGATTTTTCAGTTCTAAGGAAAATCCCTCCTTTTATCCATGACATATATCTGACAGAATGTTTATTACAGAAGTTGCAAGGAAATATAATTTATGGTTGCACTTTTTTCATGAGAAACGAAAAAAAAAAAAAAATTCATACCCTTGTCTTGGAAAATTGGGGATTTGATATTCAGAAATATGAACAAAATCGATGAATTTGCAAACCACTTCCACAACCTAAATCTCAAATATGTTGAAAAGATAAAAGAGTTTGACCCTAACGGAATTTTTGTGGAACATATTTTAGCAATGGGATTTATCAATTCATTTATCAATATTGTACTAAGAGAAGAAGAAGATAATAATTTAGGCGCTCCTACTCACAATGTTGATGTCTTGGAAACGGTACTCAATACAAATGATTTTTACAAGAAGAAAGGAAAGGGTCCCAGCGAGAAGAGTGCACAGTCCCCAACTGTTAATCCTAAGACTACAACATCTTGGATGAGTTATCCAAAGGCCCACCCATCTAGAAAAGTGACCAACAGTAGTTCAAGTGGAGAAGGAGACAAGAATCCCCCGTCGGGAAAAATTGAAAGCTCGTACAAGCTTCCTCTAAGAAAAATGTGGAAAATGTAGTGCAAGAGGAAGAAGACCAGTGCATAGAGAATGATAGAAATAAATTATCCCTTGAAGATATGGAACTCCAGGTAGACATCGAGAAAATGTTTCCCCCACTGGACCAGTCAGGGAATATGGCCCACCAGAATCTATCTTTGGAAATCATTGAGAATGAGACCTTTGATGAAGAAGAGTCATTTTTTTTTCAGAGCGTTGTCTTTGACAGGGAATCCAAAAAAACGATTATTAAGAAAAGTGATGTAAAGAATAAGAAATGAAAATCTCGTTCAGAGTTTGACCTAAGAGATATGCGGCCTTCCCATATTTCTAGAATTCATAGAGCAATCGGCGATGCTTTGGATGACTCCATTAGTGGTCTCAAAGCAGAAAATACAAAGTTAAAGGAAAGGATCAAGGAATTGGAAGATACCTTAATGCCTCTTCCACTTCTTTCCATCCCTTTGGAAATTGTTGGACCCACCGCACTTGTTGCTAAATTAAAAGGATCCTCAAGCTTACTTACATCATTTAGGAGCTACGTGGAGAACAATATCAAGAAAATAATGGCATTGATCATAGAGGCTTGGGAAATTTCGAAAAACATGGTTTCTTTTGGCTCGAGGATGCATGCCTTCCATGAGTACTTACAAGCCAACCTAAAGAATGAAGAAGGCTTTTACCTTAATGTTGTGATACTTTTTGGCATTAAAGTTTCCAATATGACAGAACTAAGGAGAAGAGAGGTGGACCTTCCCTCTCCAAGCCGAATCAAACAGTTGAACGTGTGTTGGAAAGAAAAGATTAAAAAAACTTGAATAACATAGTTCAAACATGCAACCAAGCCATATCAAGGAGGGAATAATTATTCAAAAGGCTCATGGAGGTGGACCTAGCTGGAAGAACTAATGAAGTCCAAGATCCAAAATTGATCGTAAACTCGATTTTACTAACAAAGAAACAATTTGACAAGCATGTTGATATCTTTAAAGGGTTGTCATTTGAAAAGTTCTATGGTATTCTTGAATATGATGAAGACGCCATAGACAACTAGCTAGTGGATTATTCTGTAAAAAATCAGTACATTGAAGAATCATTACATGACATTTCCCTTGATCTGAGAGACTTGGAGGGTAAGTTGTTCAACATCAAAATCCGGCATGAAATCAACGTGGCACCAATAAAAAGTTATATTGATGAAGGGTTTAAGAAATATATCGACAAGTTAACCACCGAGGGGAAAGAAATAGTTGAGATGGTTCCTGTAATCATTAATGAAGACAATAAAATGACACCATCAAATAAATGAAGACATGAGAGACCATCATAATAAGTTTATTATGATCACATTCTTATTTTCTTTATCAATTTCTTCATCTACTTATTCCACCTCTTTCACTAGAAAGGTTTAACCGAAGACTGATAACTCCTTTTTTTTCTTCTTACCAGGTCTTGTTGTTCTTTTACCGCCCACCATCTTCCTTCTACAAACTTAAATTATTGTGTATATTTTCTTTATGGTCCACGAGAGCCCCAATCCCAATCTTTAAGAAAAATACATTTTTAATTTCAAAGAATATGTAACAAACTATATATTTTTTAGAAATTTCAAGAGAGTTATTTTGGGAACAATCTCGATTGTACTTTGTAACCCAGAGTTCTAAATATAAATTATTTGAAGTTTATCTATCATTATCTTTATTTGATATGCCCATTTTCACTATGTTAAAGTTCTCTTATGCATGCATTCCATCTTCTTTTTATTTTCTATGTGATCATAAATATTTAGCCAAACTATGATGTATGTGATGATTTTTTGCTTATTTGTTTTAAATGTGTGAATGTGCTCAGTTCCCGATCCTTTCTTAGGAACTTCCTTTCAAAATAAAACCAAACATTTTATTTTCATTTTCTTGCAATATTTATATTTCTTTTGAATTACCACGATGGACTTCTGTCAAGTCCCACATTTTGAATACCTAGAATTGCCAAGAAAATCTAAAGAGGAGTACCACCTCTATAAAAATGAAGGGGGATTAACATCCTCGTGAGGTTGTTGTTTTGGTTCTAATGGATTTAAGCATCAACATTTTTGGCAACCATACTGTGGAATGAACTAAAACTTGGCACCTGGTCTAGCATTTTTTTTTTAAATATATGATTTTTCCCCAAGCTGACTAGCCCCACCTGGAAATTGGATTAAACAATCAACGAAGCATATTACATCAGTTATACAATCTAGTAATAACATTATTCGAGACCCAAGAAGACTCAGAAAGGTCCTGGAAGATATTAGTCCAAGAATAAGAAAGAGAAATCATCTGGAGACATAGGAGAGACGAGCGACAAGACTGAAGAAATCAAAGGCTAGATAGAGCAGCAAAAGGAAATGATCAAGATTGAATCTGGACAAATACAAGGGACCCATTACCAAAAGAAAAATAAAGAAACTCTTATTCTGAGAATTGAAAATCATATCCCTAGAATCTCTCTGGATATGGAAGAAATAAATGAACAACCCCGAGACGAGGATCATGAGGAGAGACAAGGAGGTGGAAGAGATGCTTCAAGAAATCAAGAAAACTTAAGGTTTGAAAATAGAAGAAGAATAAGAGATTCTCCTTTGAATATTCTAGGTGAGAAACATGATCTCCTTGTTCTCCCTAAGGGCACCCTAAAGGAATTTTATGGAGACGGAGCAATCGATGCAAAAAGGCATATGTACTTATTTATTGATGTTTGTCATTTTCACCGTGTTGAGTATGACGATGTCATGGTAAGGTTGTTTCTGCAAACCTTATCAGGGAGAGCATATGAATGGAATACAACATTTCCCAGTAGATCAGTTCTCTCATTTAATGACTGTGAAGCTATGTTCTTGACTATGTTCACCCATCCAATTGCTTATCATACCCTTCTCACCAATTTCACCCAGATTGGTTTGAGGAAGAATGAAAGGATATGATATTTTAATCTCAGGTTCAATAAAACCTTGAGTAATATTCCAGAAGATAAAAGACCGAATGACCCAGTCATTCTCAGATGTTATAAGAATCAACACCCTTGAATGTGAAATATGCTATCAGGACATCCCAAATGGATACCTTGGAGGAGGAAATGACTAAATCCACTGAGATGGAAGAAATTATGATTGAAATGGGTGTTGAACCCGACATTATACTGGGAAAGGTATAAAGGCAATTGGGAGGATTAACTATTGATAATCAAGGAGATTCCATTTCAAGAAATAATAAAGAATTCAATCCATGACCAACTCAAAACCAAACAATGGGAGGAGGATTTTTCAAGGGAACCATACCTGATGTAAAGTTTGACCCTGTGGCGGCACAAGAAACTAAGAAAAGAATTGAAATTGCACGGATGAATAGAACTATCAAGCAAATGCAGAAAGAGATAACTAGACTAAGAAGGGGAGATAACTATGTGGAAAATCCAAAAATTCCAGTCCCAGATCAAAGAAGTAATCCTTCCCAAGAAAACAGAGTGAGGTTTGAAAACATGGATTATCCCCAAATACCAAGGGTTCCCAGGTAGCCTACTCCCAATGCAGTTGTTTTGGATGATGTGTATGATGAGAAAATAGTTGAGCAAGAGAATTACTACTCACCTAATGAAAGTTATGAAACGGTGAAAATGGAAGGATGTGAGATGCCCATGTATATATTTGAATAAGGTGACAACAACCACAACTCATAAGAAAATGTCACCTAGACAAGAGGATTTGTAAAGAGACCCAATAATAAGAATGACTCTGAAAAACAAAACCAAAAGATAAGGAAAAAAAAAATGAGAAAAGAGAAAATGAGAAAGTGACGGATATTGTTGGAAGTAAAAGGCAACACATGGGGTCAAACTCCACTCAAATGACATATAATGTTGTAGGGGATTTGAGAAAATTAAGGATAACCCTACCTTTTAGAGAAGTGGTGAATATTCCCCAGCAAAGGGGAAAAAATATGAAATTGTTGGATGATCCATCTAAAAGAGTAGAAGTTGTTGTTACCAGTCCAAAACAAATCCCGAGCTAGTCAACTACCAAGCTGAGAGGCAAAACTCCTCCCTTTTACATTTCAATTGAAAATCATTATGTTGCACTACATAGATTTTTAGTTGACACAAGCATGACAAATAATATCATGCCACTAGTGGTCATGGAGGCATTGGGAATGAGTTGCACCAAGTATTATGAAACCAATGAAAGTATATATGCAATTGATTCTAGAAAAGTGTCATCTTATGGATAAATCAAGGACTTATATGACTGGATCCTGGTAGCCCCCATATCATTACAGTTTTAAATATTATTGTGGTAGACCTTCCTCCATCATATGGAGTTGTGTTGGGAAGATATTGGACATTCATGATCGAGGGATATATAATGAACGAAGAAAGTTGTATGATGTTGCCAGGAAAAGAAGGAGCAATGATTAAAGTGCCTAATGAACCTAGAAAACCATTCTCTTTCAAGAAGAAGGACAATGAACTAATGGAATATTATATAGATGTCACGATTGGAAACTTTGTTATCCTAGACATGGAACATAATGAAAGCCTAGAGCAAGTTCAAGACACGAAGAATCAAGAATGTTTGTTCGAAGGCTATTGGAGGATGTCATTTGATGGAGCCTATTCAAACTCCGGGAGTGGATTTGGAATTGTTCTTATGAGTCAAAATTAGGTTGTGCATCCACATGCTATTAGACTGGAATTTTCATGCACTAATAATGAGGTAGAATATGAATCATTGATTTAGGGGATGATCCTTGCACAAGAAATGAAAATAGAACATCTAATTGTGACTAGAGACTCCAAATTGGTGATCAATCAAATCACCCGGAGGTATAAAATAAAAAAGGAAAGACTTAAGTTATATTTCAAAAGGGTTAAAGAATTGATGGAATCTTTCAGTTCCTTCAACATTTCTTTCATTCCAAGGGACAAAAATCACAAGTCGGATTCATTATCCTTGGAGACATAATTGCCAAACCTAGACGATATCCAAAGAAAAACGTATTTCCAAGTAGAAAGAGAATTTCTACCTTTTGTTCCCGATAAAATTGAATATTTGCAAGTTTTTGAGAATGATGAATAGCTGGAAAAACATTTGTTGAACAATGATGATGATGAAGATGGTCACATGTCTGTTGTCCCTAAATATTTTATGCAATTTGAGTCTCTTTTCAAGAAATATGATCATGCTAAGAATCTCCTTGAAGAAGTTTCAATCCAAAAAGTGCAAGAGACTAGGAAAGTCAATATTGGAACTAACAATTCCCCAAAATATGTCAACTTGGGAGTTGATTTCACTATTGATGAAGTTGATAAATATGTTTCATTGTTTAAAGAATACATTTATGTGTTCGCATAGACCTATGATGATTTTAAAGCTTATGATAAAACGATATTTGAACACATCATTCCTTTGAGGGAAGAAGCAAATCCCATAAATCAAAAAAGATGGATGATGAATCCCAAACTGAAACCTTTGGTAAATATTGAATTGGAGAAATTAAAGAAGGTCAGAATAATTTATCCCATTGGACATTCTGACTGGCTTTTAAATCCCATGATTGTAAGAAAAAAGATCGGGGAAATCCGGATGTGTGTTGACTTCAGATATTTTAACAAAGAAAGCATAAAGGGTAACTTTCATTTACCTAATATGGAGGTCCTTCTCTAACAAGTCACTGGATCAGCCTCCATGTCCATGTTGGATGGTTTTTCTGGATATAACCAACTCTTGTTAGTTGAGGAAGATAGGGAAAAGACAACATTTATAACACCTTGGGAGACATATGCATATGCTAGAATGCCCTTTGGTTTGAATAACGTTGGAGCCACATTCAAGAGGGCCATGGATCATGCATTTACCGAGTTGATAGGAAATTTTATGGCAGACTATCAAGATGACTTGACAGTGCATTCCAAAACTAAGGGTGATCATATCCATCATTTGAGAAAAAAATTGAATGATGTAGATTATATGGTGTCTCTTTAAATCCAAAGAAATGCTTATTTGTTGTAACTTAAGGAAAATTGTTAAGCCACATTGTGTGCAAGGAAGGGATTTATATAGATCTGGAAAGAGTTAAAGAAATAAATGATCTCAACCCCCCGACATCCAAGAAGGGAGTCCAATCATTTTTCAAAAAGACCAATTTTGTGCGAAGGTTTGTCCCTCACTATGAAAGTATTGTGAATCCGATCAATTTGTTGTTGAAAAAGGAGCAGAGGTTCGAATAGACAGTGGATACTCAAGAGGCTTTCAATAATATCAAAGGAGTAATCACCATAGCTCCAGTACTTATTAGCCTGGATTTTCAAAGGGATTTCATCATCTATTCATTTGCTACAGAGACAATTTTTGCGTCTATTCTTACTCAGAAGAATACCAAAGGTGAAGAACTCCCAATAAATTTCATGAGAAAAACCCTGCATGACTATGAATTGAGGTATTCAGAACTGGAAAAGAAATCCTTGGCTCTTGTAAAAGCGGTGTCATACTTTCAAACGTATATATTGAACTCCCATGTTATTGCTTATGTTCCCTCATCGCCAGTGAACATGCTTCTGAATCAACAATTAATAAAAGGGAAATGGGATAACTAGTTGGAAAAGATACAAGAGTATGATATTGAAATTAAACCTTTGAAAGTTATCAAAGGAGAAGGTTTTTTCAAGCTCATAGCAAATAATGATTCTATGGATGGAATGATTTCAATTTCGATAGGAGAACCATTGGCTAATTCAGAATGGTATGGATACATTGTATTCTACCTAAGGTTCAGGTAGTTTCCTGTCACCATGAACCCTAAGGAGAGAATAAAAATGGAGATGAAGGAAAATCAATATGTTTGATTGTTGATATACTATTCTTAAGGAATTATGATGGTATATTGTTGAGATGCGTTGATGAAAACCAAGAGAAAGAAATAATGAGAGAATTCCATGAAGGAATATGCAGTGGACACTTCGCACCTACCGCCATCGCTCACAACAGAATAAGAGTTGGGTTCTATTGGCCATCAATTTTCAAAGACTCATATGACACAATAAGGAATGCCAGCATTTTTCAGGAAAAATGAAAAGATATGTGATTCTTTTACAACCCATAATTGTAGAACAACCATTCTCCCAGTGGGGACTTGATGTTGTCGGGCCAATTAATCTGAAGTCAAGAAAGGGACATACATACATTCTCATGGCTATAGTTTATTTCATGAAATGGACAGA
Organism: Picea engelmannii; assembly: GCA_009831015.1. Taxonomy (NCBI): domain Eukaryota; kingdom Viridiplantae; phylum Streptophyta; class Pinopsida; order Pinales; family Pinaceae; genus Picea; species Picea engelmannii. The sequence continues at coordinate 33,645 of ML842896.1, forward strand.
AGCAGTGGAATTAAAGACAATTTATTCTGAAGAGTTAATTAAGTTCCTCAAAGATAATATTCTGTCAATATTTGGCATCCCATATAAATTTATCACTGATAATGGTTTGATTTTCATCGGGTCGAAATTTATAGAGTTTTGTGGAGAATATGGAATTATCATTGATCAATCGTCAAATTTTTATCCACAAGGTAATGGTCTTGTTGAATCCACAAATAAAACACTTGTTCAGATACTAAAGAAAACTATTGACAAGAACCAAAGGAATTGGCATCTGGAGTTGATGGACGCATTGTGGGCAAGTAGAACAACTCCAAAGGACAGCACCGGGATGTCCCTGTATACACTGGTTATGGGAAAGAAGTGAAATTTCCAATTAGCGTCGAACTCAATTCCTTGAATTTTGTGGTTAATATAGAAGATATAGAAGGAAATTCACCTATCCAAAGGAGGATCAACCAGTTGTTGAAATTGGAAGAAGAGTGAAGCAAATCCCTGAATCAAACTTCTAAGAGGCAGTAGAGTGTAAAAATATATTTCGATCAGAGCGCAAATGTAAAGAATTTTTAGAGGGGAGAGTTGGTGTTACTTTGGAACAAGGACAAGGAGAAATCGTCGATGCATACAAAGTTTGAAGTGCTCTAGATTGGACCATACATTGTTGAAAATATCCTGGGTTTTAATTCTTATATGCTCCAAGACTCGAAGGGTAAAAGATTAATGTTGTCTGTCAACAGGAAACATTTGAAAGGTTTCTTCTCTTAATAATTTCTCATTCTCATTGTGCATAATTTTACTTTTCAGTTTGTATATTCTTACTTTGACCCCACAACCCAATGGACGGAAGCACATGGTCATAAATATTCTAGGTTCTTGACAACCCATAGGAGGTTATCACCCCACAGTTGGAGCCAGTTGTTGAGACCAATTATGGCTTATGAATTTCCCTCCCCTTTCTATCTTCCCAACTTATTTTTTCCATTTCTTTTCCCTCTTATATACTTACCTGAATCCCCCTTTTCTTTTCTCCCTTCTATTATCCCTTTCTAGTTACTACACTCATTCTTTTTTATTTTTGGCAAGTTCTTGGGTTGGAAAACTCGTGGGTCCTCACTTCCATTCATATTCCCATACCATGAGTCCAACCAACCGCATATATCCTATACTTAACCATTTATGATGTTGTGGGTTCAATATTTCATATCCCATGTTCTGTGACATCCATTTTCCACCCAAAATATTTGCAGTCTACATTTTTACCATCAGACCCTCGATATTTTGAGTATCGCATCTCTCCTATATTGAGTCTGATCGACCGCATTACAACACATAGCCAATTTTTGACCCTTCACAATCTCATATTCACAGGTTCCCAGGTTGACATAATTTCCCAAATCCTAATTTTCTCTCGTCTGTCCCCGCCATCCTCGTGCTTTTGCCAATATGCATTTAAGAATGGTTTAATGCTACTAACTCATCATGCAAGTTCCGTAAATATCATCATTAATACACGAAGGGATCGAGGAGATTTTCTCATTAAAACTGCATTAAATCATGATCTGATGAAGATTATATTATGGTTATCTCTCTCAAGCACCCATTGCAAATACTGTCTGGATTAAAGGAACACTCTCGTCAACTTATGGTCGTAGTAGATAGACAATAGTTATGTGGAGATACTTTGAATATTTTTGTATGAGAGGACAATAAATTTCAGTGTTCTAGAGCATATTCTTACTATCCATCCCCTTATGTTCAGAAGGAAGTGATCTGGACATCCGGAATTGCTCGTGCAAGGTGTGTCCCTGAGGTTTTTGACTGCAAGAAACTGGTGGATTGGTGCAATGAGAAATATATACCAAGTCAGCGGATTATTCAACTTCAATACCATTCTCCCATATCTCTTTCACCTCAAGTGTTTCGTAAGATGTTGAAACTCCATGAATCAACAATTACTTTCAAAGGAGAGGATTGATTTCATGAAAAATCATGACAACGGCATGGACCTCTTGCCTGAGTTCTTCGAGAATCCCATAGCCATCCCTGAATATATTATGAGGTTTCAGGTCAACTTGTTCAAAAACCCCTTTTGGGAAATTGCTTGGTTATTCACCATGGTGACGAGCCAAGAAAATATCGTCAGCATTTCTCATATGATTCTTTGTATCTTATATTTTACTGTCAAGGAGAAATCCATTTTCAATTGGGGAAAACCAATTTCCATTGAAATATCTTCCCAATTGTCAAAGTACAAAAAGTATAAGAAATTCTTTATGGCCTCCTATTTGGTGTTTGCGATAGCATATTGCTGTCAATTTCCTAAATTATCTATCTACAAGAGGGTGAATTGTGAATTTGACCCAATTACCTTCTGGTACTAAGCGTTGTGGAGACACAAATATTCCTTGCATTTATATGAAGTTTTCGATGATTTTGTCTCGATTTTTAAAATATTTTTGTTTGGAAAAGATACCCCAGAATATCCACCCAAGCAAGTAAATTCTTGGATAAAAAGGGGACGTTGGAGCAAATGGGAAATTACAATGTTATCAAGATTTTCGATTCTAAGGAAAATAACTCCTTTCTTCCATGCCATATATCCGATAGAATGTTTATTACAGAAGTTGCAAGGAAATATAATGTATGGCTGCACCTTTTTTCATGAGAAATGAAAAAACCAATTCATACCCTTTCCTTGGAAAATTGGGGATTTTATATTTATAAATATGAACAAAATCGATGAATTTGAAAACCACTTCCACAATCTGTATCTCAAATATGTTGAAAAGATAAAAGGGTTTGAACCTAATGGAATTTTTGTGGAACATATGTTAGCAATGGGATTTAGCAATTCGTGTATCCATATTGTTCTAAGAGAAGAAGAATATAATAACTTAGGCACTCCTACTCACAATGTTGGTGACTTGGAAATGATACTCAGTACCAATGATTTTTACAACCAGAAAGGAAAGGGTCCAAGAGAGAAGAGTTCCCAGTCCCCAATTGTTACTCCTAAGACTACAACATCTTGGAGCAGTGCTCCAATGGCCCACCCATCTAGAAAAGTGTCCAACAGTAGTTTATATGGTGGAGGAGACAAGAATCCCCTGCCGGGAAAAGTTGAAATCTCGCACAAGCTTCCTCTAAGAAAAAGGAGGAAAAATGTAGTGCAAGAGGAAGAATACCAACACATAGAGAGTGATATCAATAGCTTCTCCCTTGAATATATGGAACTCGAGGTGGACATCGAGAAAAGTTTTCCCCCATTGGACCAATCGGGGAACATGGCCCACCAGAATCCATCTTTGGAAATATTGAGAATGAGACCTTCGACAAAGAAGAGTCATTTATTTTTCAGAGTGTTCTCGTTGATAGAGAATCCAAAAAATTGATTATTGAGAAAAGTGATGTAAAGAATAAGAAAGGAAAATCTTGTTCAGAGGTTGACCTAAGAGATATGCGTCCTTCCCAGATTTCTAGAATTCATAGAGAAATTGACGATGCATTGGATGACTCCATTGGTGGTCTCAAAGAAGAAAATATAAATTTAAATGAAAGGATCAAGTAATTGGAAGAGACCTTAATGCCTCTTCAACTTCTTTCTAGCCCTTTGGCAATTGTTGGACCCACCACACCCGCTAATAAATTAAAAGGATCCTCAATATTACTTACATAATCCAGGAGCTATGTGGAGATTAATATCAAGAAAATAATGGAATTGATCATAGTGGCTTGGGAAATTTCGAAAAACATGGTTTCTTTTAGCTCAAGGGTGCATGACTTCCATGAGTACTTACAAGCCAACCTAAAGAATGAATAATTTTTTTACCTTGATGATGTGGTACCCTTTGGCATTAAAGTTTCCAATATGACAGAACTAAGGAGAAGAGAGGAAGACCTTCCCTCTCCAAGTCGGATCAAATAGTTGAACGTGTGCTGGAAAGAAAAGATAAAAAACTTGAATAACATTTTTCAAACATACGGCCAAGCCATATCAAGGAGGGAAGAATTATTCAAAAGGATCACAAGGGTGGACCTACCCGAAATCACTAAGAAATTCCAAGATCCCAAATTGATCCTCAACTCGTTGTTCCTAACAAAGCAACAATTTGACGAGCAAGTTGAGATCTTTAAAGGGTTTTCATTTGAAAAGTTCTAGATGCCATAGACAATTGGCTAGTGGATTATTCTGTAAAAAATTAGGACATTGAAGCATTACATGAAATTTCCCTTGATATGAGATACTTGGAGGGCGATTTGTTCAACATCAAAACCCGAAATGAAATCAACATGGAACCAATGAAAATTTATATTGAAAAATGGTTTAAGAAAGCTATCGACAAGTTAACCACCGAGGAGAAAGAAATAATTGAGACGGTTCCTGTAATAGTTTATTAAGACAATAAAGGGACACCAACAAGAAAATGAAGACACGAGAGACCATCATATTAAGTTTATGTTGATTGTATTCTTCTTTTCTTTATCAAGTTATTCATCTAATTATTCCACCTCTTTCACTAGAAAGGTTTAACCGAAGACTGATAACTCTTTTTTTTTCTTCTTACCAGGTCTTGTTGTTCTTTTACTGCCCACCATCTTCCTTATACAAACTTAAATTATTGTGTATATTTTCTTTATGGTCCGCGGGAGCCCCAATCCCAGTCTTTAAGAAAAACACATTTTAAATTTTAAAGAATATGTAACAGACTATATATTTTTTAGAAATTTCAAGAGAGCTATTTTGGGAACAATCTAGATTGTACTTTGTAACCTAGAGTTTTGAATATAAAGTATTTGAGGTTGATCTATCATTATCTTTATTTGAGCTTCCCATGTTTACTCTGTTAAATTTCTCTTATGCATGCATACCATCTTCTTTTTATTTTTTATGTGATCAGAAATCTTTAGTCAAACTATGATGTATGTGAGGATTTTTTGTGTATTTGTTTTAAATGTGTGAATGTGCTCAGTTCCTAATCCTTTCTCAGGAACTTCCTTTTAAAATAAAACCAAACATTTTACTTTCATTTTCTTGCAATATTTATATTTCTTTTGAATTACCACGACGTACTTATGTCAAGTCCCACATTCTGAATACCTAGAATTCCCAAGAAAATATAAAGAGGAGTACCACCTCTATAAAACGTAGGGGGGTTTACATCCTCATGAGGTTTTCATTTTGGTCATAATAGATTCAAGCGTCAACACAAGGAAACAATTTATTTCTCCAATGCAACAAGTAAATGACTATGGCCTTCAAACAATTGGGTTAATGGAGTCAAACAAATAAAGAGATATAAATAAAGAGCTAGAGGTACTACCTCCTTCGAGGTGTAAATCCTCTTACTCCCCTTACAAGTATCTCTAGCTAGGGTTTAGACTAAGAGGGTGTATGCCCTTATACTTCTCTTAGAAAACCCTTGTTAAACCAATAGCATGTAAGCATAAAGTGATGGAGACTAAGGTGGGGGTGTATGCCCTTATACTTCCCACCTAGCTCTAGCAAATAGCCTTGACTT
>WSFP011330409.1:0-39162 GCA_009831015.1 Picea engelmannii
CTTTTTGGGATTTGGGAATATGTAACGGGAATGGGATGTCGGCCCATGGGTTTACCCATGTTTAGACCTATTTTGTATGTATAAATAGAAGGCTAGGCAATGTAAGAAGTAGTTGAATAGTGTGCAAGTGTTGTACAAGTTGGCTAAGTGCTAAGAGTGGTATCTATGTGATCAAGAAGTGTAAGGCTTCGTGCATACTGTGTGAGACTTGCAGAGCCAAGTGCAAGTCATTGTAAGAGACTATGGATAGCGTTTTGTTGTAACGCAAGGAAGGAGGATCTAGTGAGTTGCACATATCTCCTGTCTTATGCGGAGTAAGGGTTTTTGGCTATGTGCATGTAGATGACTGAATGAAGCTAATAAAGAAGAAGAGTTGGTGGATGTAGCCCCAGGGTGGGGGTGAACCACATAAATACTGTGTTATTATGATCTGTGTGATGTTCTAATGTGTTTATGTGTTATGTGCTAAGTGCTTTGATATAGATAGAAAGATATTTTTATGCTTTGTGCTTATTATGAATCTAGATGCTAGATATGACATCTATAAACTTTCTTAGTGCTTGAATCTACTAGATCTGATCTAATTCCTTTACTAAGTGATTATATACAATAGATCAGGGTGAATGTTGTGATGCTTTGTTTTATCTACGGAGTAGATATTGGTTAGATAATGATGAACTAATGGTTCTAAGTGTTATATTAAGTGTTATAATCACAAATTTGTGTCCCAGCTAAGGTTGCAGACACCCAAGTCCTGCAACCACCCCTACCTCTACCTCAGGTGAGACTTCATTTGCTTTGTAGGTGTTGCTGAAAGGGTCGATAGTTAGGGTTTTGTTGGTGCATTGTCGTAGTGTTGAACCTTGGGTCTACCCCTGTGCCAACAAATGGTTCCATTGCCGGGACCTGAAACTGTGATTGTTGGGAACTGAGGAAGAAGAGGCTCTATGAAAGATCTGATCTGAAATTGTGCAAGCCCTGTGCTAAGGAAAATAAATCTGATCTGAAGAAAAGAGGTAAGATCCGGAAGCTTTGTGCCCTAAGAAAGGTAAAAGTGAGAATTCTTAATTAAAAGAGGTATGATGTGAAAGATCTATGCTCTGATAAAGGTAAGAATAGTGAAAAAGTTCTAGATTTGAAATCTTTGTGCTTTGTAGAAGTAAGATTAGTGGAAATTTTTGTTTCAAAAGTATGAATCTAGGTATGTTTGATAGATTCTATCCTATCTTGAAAAATAGGGTATTAATAGATGAAATAAGATTTGATATGAGTAGATCTGATAAGAATAGTGAAACATATGTTATACCTATACATAGAAAGGATATTTGGACTAATAAGTGTATGCAGGATCCTAGAAATAATTTTTTTGTAGATTAGCTACCATGATCCTAGTGCGCAATAAAGGAAAGGTTGGGAATCATTTAAATGAAAGAGAGGATTAACCCTCTGTTATAGTTGTAGAAGACTGGAGCATATTGCTAAGGAATTCCCTGGGAGACGACCCAGTTGTTTTTATTGTAAAGCTATGGACCATGAAGTATTAGATTGTCCTAGAATGATTGCTAATCTTGAAGGAATGAACATGAGACAAGAAAACCCTGAGGCAGATCCTGAAACTAAGATTATGACAGAATCCCAGAAAGAATCAGAGACTATATTACTGCAAATAAAAGAAACCCTGAATGCTCACTGACATGTCAACTTATTAGAGATCTTCACAGAAAAATAATGCCTTGAAGAAAGAATAGGAGACTTCAACATTGATTGTGTTCTGGATGAGGAAACACAGGTGAATATCATGACAAAGAGAATGTGGGAAGCTATAGGGAATCCTATTATGATTCCTTCACTAGGAGAAATAGGTCTCTTCAAAGGAAATTTGATAAACCTGTGTGGAAGGCTCACTCGGATACCTATGAATGCCAATAGAGCTTCGACAGAGGAGGATTTTGATATTGTTAAATTCAATGAGAACAATGCCCCATTTACCATGCTACTAGGAAAACCTTGGATTGAAAGAGATCAGGCCAGAAGGAAAGAAGAAGAAGAAGTTTTAGAACAACAGAATCAAGAGTTAAAAGAATTCATGACTAGAAGGATTGCACACTTGACTGAAGAACAAAAGAACAGATCAAATCCATTTAACACAAAAGACCTGGATGTCTAAGTTGCAAGAACACTAGAATAACCACTAAAGATTGAAGTACCTATTCCAGATGAAGAAGAAGGGTTACCCTTGAATCTTAGGAAAGGATCTCAACAGCGCGAAGTCGCTATGTCAAAAGAAGATAAGAATCAGAATGGAAAAAGATATACCGAGACGAAGCTCACTGGAAAGAAGGCTAGAAAGCTAAGTAAGAAGAGAGCTAAGATTGACAAGTTGCAGAAGGTTCCAGAGGAAACCTTGTAGAAGGAAAATTTTCAAAATTGGAGCTTCGTCGGAATATCAGAACAGCGAAACATGGCACTTCGTCGTGGCGAAGCAATATAGACATTGGGGACGTTATAACCATTTGATCGAAGCTCCGAATGGGCAGAAAGGAAATTATGGTTTGCCGTCATACCGTGACATAACGGAAAGAACAGAGTTAACGAAGGCTTCATACCCGTTGCAAGCGACCCATTGTCAAGTTACCTATTTATCCCGTTGTGCCACGCACCGAGAACACTTTTTCCAGCTGAGAGTTTGAGCCCGCAAACTAAGTTGATTTTATATAGTGATCACCACACTCTTGTTGTCTATCCTATTGCAATGTCTAAATTTATTCCTCGAAGCTGAGATTGTTAACCCCAAGTGTGTATGTCGGACGAATTGAACGTTGTAGAGAAAGATGTTGAAAAAGTTTTGATTGACCTCATGGCTGAAAGAGTCATGTCGATGTCTATAGGTGTACAAGCATCGTCGACGAGAGAACTGCCAGTTCTCCATCCACTGCTCATGGAGCCAGACCATCCTGGCCATCTGATGAAAAATGAACCAAGCACAGGGATGATCTAGCAAATTCTAAATTTATCCCGACCATCTTACCCACCTATCTACCACCTTTGAGCGGTGCAATAAATTGAGACAGCATACCTAGATATTTTGAGTACACCCTGGTCACTGCGTACCTCCCAAAGGGGATACACGCAGTTTGAGTAGACCAAGATAAGATTGCGGCGTTGAAGTTTAGCGACTTCAACCTCGAAGATTGCAAAGTTTACAACATGCTCGCCCCACATAAGTACTTGACATAGACTAAGGGGAATAATTTGAAGATAATCCCCCAGTCGTGGACTATGAACCTCGCGTAGTCCACCCTTCTTAATGTCATGAAGATTCCTCACTTCGGACGACAGCAGGAGGTAAATGATGTGTCCAATTGTTGTTTTATTGTTACCATGGTGGTTATTTATGGTTAATCCTATGTATCATAGTGGATTCGACGTTGATCAATCAAATCACCGGGCTTAGTATGCAAGGACCTGATCCATAGGATTTTTAGCCTGGAAAAACCATGGATCGCACTCTAGCACAAAGGATCAAGGATACCTATGGAGATGTCGAGAAGGGAACATGAGGCTACAAGGTAGCTTCTATCTAGAGAGACGCAGTGTTCCTTTCCTATCAATTGATTGCAGGGAAGTTAGTATGAAAAAAATGACCCACCCAAGTCATTGGTTTTGTAGTCGACCTCGCAGGGAAGTGCACAGAAGGACTTCAGATGAACTGGGCGAAGTACCTGGTGAACCAATTAGAACTCGACTGCAGAGAATCCCAGGACCAAGGGTACGAATTTCATTTCAACTAGTTATTGATCCTGATCACTTTTATTGCTTGGGAGATGTCGGAAGGTGCGACCTTCCCGGACATCGAGCCTTTCAAACCATTGGCTGCAAAGTTCAGTACACTGTGGTACTCAAGCGATATGAATAAACAATGGCAGTCCAATGTTGTTTTTCATACCTATTACAACTAGTTGAAGACAGCCATCCAGTCTAAGCCTTGCATCACTTCAAACACTCTACACCAGTTCAGGCCCTTGATGAAGTTCAGCGCACACCAACATTTTATTTACATCACAATGCACACTGATGAACACAAGCAACAGCTCCAATCCTACTATAATCTAATGGAGGAGGACTTGGAGGAGATCACCAAGGTCTGGTCGGCGGACCTCCTCATTCCAGCAAACCCTGCAGAGATATCCGACAATGACAACCCAGAAACTGCACAGGATACACCCGGACCCAGTAGGACAAAGAAAACTAAAGAGGTTCAGGATTTAGACAGTGCATCCGTGAAGACTACTTCCATCTCACCAGAGAAATGAGGTGATGGTGAAGAGTTGAATGACAAAGAGGTCAAACAGTAGCAGGGTGATGAGGTTGATCCCCTGAAGAAGAGGAAAGGTTCACCTCCCAAACCTTCCTCTCGGAAGAAAGTGAATTCCACCACGACCAAGATGCAGACTGTCCTCACCTATAATGACTTTGAATTCCTCATAGCAGCCCTATAAGATGTTTTGCTGGAAATAGCAAACAAAAAAGAAGCAAAGCAAGAGGAGTTGTATGATGAAATCGAGACTAAACTCTGAGGGGTACAACAAGCCCTACAATCCAACAGAACAGTCCCCACTATGCCGAGAAAGCCATAATTGGGATATGAGCCAGCTCAACTCCACCTCTTAGTCGATACAGTCGAAGCTCTCCTTCAACGAGCCTGGGAAGAAACAACATAAGCCACCCAGGCTTTGACATAAGTACAAGGGGTACTAGTAGAGCAACGTAGTGCTGCAAAATAGGAAAATATTGCTCTCCAAGCAAAGTTTGACACAGAAAAAGAAAATCTACAGTAAGAAAAGGAACAGTTTCTTGTGGAGCAACTCGAAGTAAAGGAAGTAGTCAACAGAGAACTTCTCTCTGTGATAGTCGTATAAGTAAAGGCCAAAGAATGAGTTCCACAACAAGTAGTGCAACTTGAAGAAGTGATCCAGAATCTACAACAATGCATAGCATATTTGGAGCTATGCGCAGTATCCGAGACCCCTCAAGATGTAAGAGACCAAAGGGAAGAAACCGTCAGGAGCATAGTTGAAAGGCTCAAGGCTCTTACCCTAGAATGTAAGAAGATCACTGGTCACAGTGCCCTAACACATGAAAGGCTCACTGAGAGTCTAGAATTAAGAGCACTGGAGTCGTAGCTCCAAGAGGCGAAGTATCAAGCTGAAAAGATATAGGCACAGCTAAAGTCCTTGTCAACTGTGGAAAGACTGAAGTGCTCCCAAGAGAAATGCATTGCACAGCAAAAAATCCATACTATCCAAAGTAGATTTATGGAGATAAATGAGAAACTCCAACCTGTATAAGACAAGGCCTATCAATTGTTTACATAGGTAGAAGGCCAAGTAGAAGAGTTAGAGAAAGTTGTCACTACAACAGAACAGTGTCTAGAGAGACCTATTAATGATGCAGTCATCCACGAGTTCGTTGAAAAAGAGTTTGTAGCACAAAAACAGGTCGAAGCAGCTCAATCCAAGCTTGAGGCATTCGAAGTAGAACTAGTCAGACTAGAGTGACTCAGGACGAGTCACAGTTGAGTGTTGGGGGCCTGTTGACCCTTGACCAAGTTTTGGGAGATTCTTGATCATGTTGACCTATTTTGGGACTTCGAAAACCTATCGAAGATGAAGCATAGATCGCAGGATCTCGGCCCCTTTTTGGGTCCTTTTTTGGATTTGGGAATATGTAACGGGAATGGGATGTCGACCCATGGTTTTACCCATGTTTAGGCCTATTTTGTATGTATAAATAGAAGGCTAGACAATGTAAGAAGTAATTGAATAGTGCGCAAGTGTTGTGCAAGTTGGCTAAGTGCTAAGAGTGGGATTTGTGTGATCAAGAAGTGTAAGGCTTCATGCATACTGTGTGAGACTTGCAGAGCCAAGTGCAAGTCATTGTAAGAGACTATGGAGAGCTTTGTGATGTAACGCAAGGAAGGAGGATCTAGCGAGCTGCACAAATCTCTTGTCTTATGTGGAGTAACGGTTTTTGGCTCTATGCATGTAGATGACATATTGAAGCTAATAAATAAGAAAATTTGTTGGACGTGTCCCCGGGGTGGGGGTGAACCACGTAAATATTGTGTTATTCTTCTCTGTGTGATGTTCTAATGTGTTTATGTGTTATGTGCTAGATGCTTTGATATAGATAGATAGATATGTTTATGCTTTGTTCTTATGATGAATCTGGATGCTAGATCTGACATATGTGAACTTGCTTAGTGCTTGAATCTGTTAGATCTTATCTAATTCCTTTGCTAAGTGCTTATATACATTAGATCAGGGTGAACGTTGCGATGCTTTGTTTTCTCTGCGGAGTAGATATTGGTTAGATAATGATGAACTAATGGTGATAAGTGCTCTATTAAGTGTTATAATCACATATCTGTGTCCCGGATAAGGTTATAGACACCTGATTCCTGCAACCACCCCTGCCTCTACCTCGGGTGAGACTTCATATGCTTCGCAAGTGTTGTCGAAAGGGCCAGTAGTTAGGGTTTTGTTGGTGCGTTGTCGTAGTGTTGAACCCTGGGTCTGCCCCTGTGCCAACAGTTGTTGATTCTCATCCCCTTCATTACTTGGGAGATTCTAGAAGGAGTGACCTTCCCTGAAATTGAGTCGTCTGAACTACTGGTCGTGAAGTTCACTACACTCTGGTATTCGAGCAACATGGAAAAAAAATGGCAATCCAATGTGGTGTTCTACACATATTATTTACAGCTAAAGAGGGCCATTGGATTTTTCCCTCGCATGACGTCGAATACCCTACACAGGTTCAGGCCACTTGCGAAGTTACGCGTAGATAGGCATTTCAATTACATCACTACGTGTGGGGACGAACATAAGGAAGAGCTCCAATCCTATTACAAAATCACATAGGAGGACATGGAAGAAATAACCAAGGAATGGCCTATAGATTTCCTTGTACCGGTCGAACAAATAGAACTCTCTGACCCTGACCTCATCGGAAGTCCTGTAGTCACTCGAGAAGAGTATGATGGACCCAACAACAACAGGAAGAAAAAGAAGGAAGAGGTACAAGAATTGAACAATTCATCAAAGGAAACTACACCATATTCACCTGAAGGAGGAGGAGATGACGAAGTAGACAAAGAAGAGGACGAAAGGGAAGAAAAAAAATAGGAACATGGCAAAGTGACACCACCTAAGGATCCCATCACATAGGCTGAGATATCCAACAAGAGAAAGGGTTCCCTGAAGAAACCTTCATCGTGAAAGAAGTCAAAAGCCAATAAACCTCAATTTCAGACTATGCTCATGGTAGATGATATTGACCTCATCATCGTCACTGTATCAAATACCTCAGAGGAAATTTTGCAGCGAAGTGAATCCAAACAGGAGACAATGTTTGACAAGATCAAGGTGGAGCTCAAAGGGGTACAATAGGCTCTTTATTTGAGCCGCATAGTGTCTATTGCATCGTTGTCAGTAGAGGACATAAAAGTAGGAGATGAGCCTACCCAGCTACGTAGATTAGCATATTCGACAGAAGCTCACCTTCGTTGGGTCCAGGAGAAAAAGAAGCAGGCCACAGTGGCATTAAAGAAAGCAAAAGAATAATCCCTAGAGAAACTTTGGGTTGTGCAACAAGAGAAAGATGACCTCCAGGTGAAGTATGCAGAGGATAAATCGTAGATCCAGAAGAAAAAATAACAACTGCTCACAGAGCAAATGGGAGTCAAGGAGACAATTGCCAGAGCACTTTTCTCTATGCCAGACCTTGCACAGATAGAATAAGACACAGTGGAGAGTCAAGTGGAGAAGCTCGCTAAATCTATTCAGCAGCTTCAAGAAAGAGTGGTCGAACTGGAATTGTAAGTCGTGCCAAGCACTCTGCAGGAAGTGCAATATCAAAGGGAATAAACTTCTTGGAGCGCAGTTGAAAGAATCAAGGCATTGGCCTTGGAATGCAAGCAATTAAGCAGTCGAAGTGCACAGACCTATGAGTGCCTTAAAGAGGACCCAGAACTAAGGACATTGGAGTCACATCTCCAGGAGGAAAAGAAATAAGCAATGATAGTATAGGCACAGTTGAAGCCATTGTCAGCAGTCTGGAGGATGAAAAGGTCCCAGGAATAGTGCATCGTTCAACAATAGAGCCATGCCATCTAGAGTAAAGTCATGGAAGCGACCCAAAGGCTACAACTAGTGCAGGATGAAGCCTACACACTTTTTGAGGAGATTGAGGGACAAGGTGCACAGCTAGAACAAGTAGTCACCACAGTGGAACAATGATTAGAAGGATTGGTGATCGAGAAATTTATTCAGGAGTTCATCGAGAAGGAGGCTCCGGCGAAGCAGCAGGTCGAAGCAGCTCGAGCTAAGCTTGAGGCTTTCGAAGAAGAGTTTCCCAAATCAAAGTGACTCGAGATGAGTCATAGGTGAGTGTTGGGGGCCTGTTGGCCCTCGACCAAGTTTTGGAGAACCTTGGTCATGTTTGACCATCTTTGGGACTTCAACTGGTTGGTCGAAGATGAAGCATTAGGCGAAGAGAAGATTGCGGGATATCACCCCCTTTTGTGGGAGTTTTGGGTTTAGGGTTTATGTAACGGGTATGGGATGTAAGCCCATGGGTTTACCCATGTTCAGGCCCCTTTTTAAAGTATAAATAAATAACTTGGTGATGTAACTAGGCAGTGCTAAGTCAGTTGTAAGCCAGTGAGCTAAGTGCAAATAGTCATAAATGCTTTGTGCATACTTTGTGTTGAGAACTTGCAGAGCTAAGTGCAAGTGATTGTAAGAAGGATCTGTTTTGTGCCAAGCTTAGGGAAGGAGGATCTGGCAAGGTGCGCACAGATCTCCTTTCCTATGTACAGTTGGTTTTGTGGCTCTGTGCATTGAAAGAAAATAATAAAGAAAAGAAGAGTTGGTGGACGTAGCCCCACGAACCATGTATATCGTGTGTTGTGATTACTTTGTGTCAATGATGTGATTTATTCTTAGTGTCGAATCTTTATGTTTGTTAGATGCATATGATATAGTATCTTAGTGCTTAATAACTTGGATGAATGATATATTTGTTGATGCTATGTGCTAATGGTCATATATGCTTAGATCTTGTTGAATATTGCGTTGTTCTGTAATTAGGGTTTTACGTGTGATGTGAATAAAGGGTTAAAGACTAATGAATGTTAACTGCTAAGTGGTCTATTAAGTATTATTATCACAGATCTGTGTCCTAGCTATGTTGTAGACAATTGAGTCCTACAACCCCCCTTGCCTCTACCTTGGGTGAGACTTCATCTACTTCGCAGGTGTTGTCAAAAGGGCCGGTATTTAGGGTTTTGTTGGTGTGATATTGAAGCGTTGAAACCTGGGTCTGCCTTTATGCCAACATAGTGACTATCTCAGTCTGCCCTCATGACAACGTGGACCTCTCAAACTAGTACATCGTGGATGGCGAGAGTGCTAGTAGGATGTGACAGGGATGCTGCCACACCTCTCCCTCAAATGTTTGGTTTATGTGCATGACCCCTATACTCCTTATGTGAGTCTAATTAGCAAGCATCATCAAGCCTGCATCTAGCAACAAAAATAGTGTCAATAATCCATATACATAAATCATATTGTAATTAATCATATTTCACATGTGCATAAAATGAAATGCTCAAAAAAATACAATCCACTCCCTGACTCAATCCGAAGTCCAAGAAAGTCCATTGATGCCATCATCATCCATAACCTGTCATGTGTCCTGCACACTCAAGAAAACTCGTCAATAGCATCTTTCAATACATATACATCAAAATAAAAATAGGTCACAATGCATCATCATCATCATCATATATAACCCATAATCAAAATGAAATCATAATGTACCATAACCAGATCACTTGCACGGAAGTGTCCTCAAAGAATAAGTCAATAAAAGTGTGCTCAGTAGAACGGGATGTTACACACACATATAGTTAACATGAGACAATATCATAACAATTTCATTTAGAAATTCAAATTGTTTGTATAAGGAAATTCAAAGTTTTCCCAAGTATGAGATTCCATCTCATATTTTCTTGGTTGTTTCAGCAACATGCATCAGTCTTTATTATGGCTTTTAGCAGTGCCATACTTGAGACCACTTTTCCTGCAACACTTCCATCTTGCATTCAGCCAAACAAATTGTTAGTATTTTCTGTACAATATACTTTTATTGTAATATTTACAAAAGGTCACAAAGTGATCTCAAAATTGTTTACACTTAACAATTAAATCATTTCTACCAATCCATTTATTAATTGGAATGAGATTATCATTCCCTACACATGTACTATCAGAAACAAAACTCTTATTTCTTCTATCCATCACTATTTTCATTACTTTGTTCCCCTAACAGATCTTTCATGTAGTCCATCCTCATGTGACTACTTTAACCTTCAACTCTTTTGTTGCAATGTCTAACAACCCCTGAAATGTCCTCAACTTCATAAGTTGGAAATAGTTACATCATTTTATCTATTAACATAATCATTTCTACAAAATTAGTATATGCATGCATTCCCAAAAAGACATTTTATAATGCCTTCAAGCATACACAACTATATCTTAGGATATATGAGTGCAAATCTACCACTTTCACACTTTCATGATCTATTTATTCATGTTATTCAATGCACCTTTGCATTGGTTTTCAGAATTCCCTTTATCTAAATCAGGCATCCTACCATGGTGAATTGGAAGGTTTGGCCAATGCTTTGACACATAATCCATACACTTCCCCTTTCTTTCTAAACCATTTGTATGCATTCCTTTTTTACCCAAACACTACACCAAGAATGAAATTATATGGTGTTCTTCGGTGTTGGAAAAAAGGTTGCAGTGCAAACATCAATTATAAGCGAAAGACCATAGGATACTTGTGTTGCACTATAGCCTTTCCATAACCAACCATGCCATGGATTCACACATGGTTATATTTGTTGGAATTCACTTATATAACATGGTCACAACCCTTTATTTTCTTTGGTTATCAACTCATAAGCAAAAAATCATGACATGTTACTATGTCATATTTATTCATTCAAAATTTAAATGAATTTTCTAAATATCATAGGCATTCATCCTTTACCACACCGAATGGTAAATCATTCCAATGAATGCATTCAAAAAACATAATAATGTCACTTCACAAAATAATCTCTGGCTGAGGAAATTCTTACCTAAATTCCCTTCAACAATTATGCAACATAAGTACATCAAACTCATACTTGCATAGCTATCAATGAATTTGTTGATGATATCTAATTAGTTGGTAACTGGTAGAAGCTCACAGACTTCATTTATCAAAATTTTTACCCTTACGATATATTATTCATATGAATGACTATTAGTAGCATCATCATCACTAATATTTGCAAATGTGCAATAAATATCTCTTTCCTTGCACAACAGCCATCATTAGCAACTTTATGTTCATATATATATAAATAGACTACTCCTTGTTTTCAACATGTTATATATACTTTAACAAATCTACATTCACTAATGCATATCTATATGCACTAAGAATGCATCATTAACATACTCATAACTATATAGGAATTCTAGCTTCATGTGCTATGTATGGCTATCCAAAAGGCCATATCATAATTATTGTTATAGCAATTGTAGAAACCTCTTTCTTCGTTTACAATTGTCTTTGTTTTTCTTGGTTTTCCTCAAGTCTCACTGGATTCTTGTATCCTTTTTTCTCTTACAAAAATAATTATGCATGATTGTTCTCTATCCTGAGCACCCTTTTCCATCCAAACCACTCCTAGTCACTTTACATTTCCAGCCCTATACTATGACCATATTAATCTTCAACATTCATCTATTTTCTGGGTCCATCTGATCTAAACTTATCTTGGTGGAATAATTCAGCATGTTTTCTTGCTTCCCTGGCCACTTCTAGCCATATCATACATGACCAAATTTTCATTTACAACCCTTATTTCTTACTAACTTTGGATCTTCAACATCCATTTACTTTGTTGTTCCAAGTTGATTCATATTCCCCTGAATAAACACTTCAACACTTTTCGTGCATGTACCATTCTTTTCTCCTTCCTTACCCAATTTGGTCTCAAACTTGACTTGCATAGTCAATTTCTAGCATACTACAATGCTACACAAAGGTCTTCTTTTCTAGCTTCATAAAGATTAACTGGAAGTAGTTAGCATTGACCTTACCTGCCATTATAAGATTCATTGGTGCTTCCATCCTTATAGAATATAACCAATGGCTCCTTCCCACTTAAGATGGTTCCTCTTCAAGATTTGTCTCTTTTTCCTTACATGCCAAGCATAGAACCATTTTCTTCTTCATGGTTCCTTATTGATTTCTCTTCTGACTATCATCTCCATGCTTGAATTATTTTGACTTGTCCTCCCAATCCTTTGGGAATGCACTTAGCACCTTTGGAAGTCACCCTACATTTTCTATATCCATCAACAATCCTTTTCATTACTATCATTGTTCCTTGAGTGATGCAAAATACTCTAAATATCTTGGTATAATCCACCTAGTCGTACCTTTTTCCACTATCCCGAGTTACTTATGAACTTTATCCAATTCTATAATGCACTTATATTTATGTAATTCTTCTCCTATAAGTATGGTTTCATACTTCTAGAACCATTATCCACATAATGCATTGTTTATGCATCTGCTATCACTCTTTAGCATGCATACAACTTTTTACTTCACTCCTTAAGTTATAACATTCATACCATGCTTCCACTAGACTACTATGACCACCATAATGAAGGTATTACTCCAAAATTTTATAACTAATCCTCGAATATGATGCACCTTATATCCATGTATACACTATGTCTTTCTTTATCAGAATACTAGCATCTTGACATATCAATCCTTTTAGAACAATTCTACCCACAATGTACTACTTTGTCTTTACATTGACATCATTTTGAGTGAATGGATTTTCACTACTTCATCTAATCAAATGATTTACTCTTTCACCTTGATTCTAGTGAGCACTCTGATCAACATAAGTGGATTTCTCGCAGTGAATTGATTTACACATAAATTTTATCTTCTTGTATTCCCAAGCCTTCATGGTTATGCCTAGGTTCATAACTCAACATTATTCATTCCTAGATTTTGATTATATTGTGTGGAATCCTTGACAAAACACTCTTTCCTTGAGTGCCTCTTCTCATATTTAACCAAAGTTCAAACCCTTTCATCTGCTATGAAAACCATCTCTCCATACTTCCATGGTTGTTGTTCCATACATACCCACTACTCATGATTTATCATGAACTATAGATGGTATCTTTCTTACTCAACATCCCCATTAGGTATGAATATTTTTCATCTAGAATTATTTTCCATTTCAAAGTCCCATTGGAATTCTTCCATATTGCTCACCAAGTCTAGATGTTTTCAACTGGCAACTTCCTTAAGCAATCAAATGCACATGTTGGAGAAATGTATTTTCCCTACATCCTCCAATCTGCATACATCTCTAGAATTTTCTCCATTTTATTTGTAACCATAACATCTAAAAAATATTCATACAACAGCATTTGTTAGCTAAAACCCATACAACTCTGGAAACATATGCACACTTTTGCTTCTTCTTTTTTTAAATCACTAGAACTCTTCTTTCTGACTTCCTGTGAATTTCACTACTCAATTCTTAGTTCTAGGTGCATGAGTGAATTCCTCCATCCAATATCTTTCCAATGACTATATCCTTTCTCAATTATGAGTCTTGAGCATAAAGTTACAGTCATCTAAGTATTGTCACCTTTCCCTTTCTACACACCTTTCAACCAAGTGCAAATTTGTCTATCCTCATGCATCCCTACAACTTCTCCTTTAGGATTTTGTCAGGAGCTCAACTAGTTTCATTCATGACCATATTTTGAAAAAATTATCAAATTTTTACCTTAATATGGTCTCCAAGCTACTAGGTACAATGCTTAAGTTTTGGTTAATTTACTTCTTTTAATATTGAACGCTACAAATTACTTGTACATCCTCCTGTGCAATTTTAGGTGCCCAAATTCTGAGTATAACTCTATGGAAGTATTTTATGACTCAATATATTTCCATATACTACTCTTTTTCCCAAATATAACTCATGAGAATGAATTTATGGCCTTCTGAAGTCAGTTGTGCCTCATTTTCACCTTTCACTATTTGGCATGTAACTCCCTCATACATGCTCCATTTTACGAACAATTTAGCTTGTTAGAAAGCTCTCTTCGGGATCTATCATTTTAGAAGAAGGAACTTGTGTCCTTAAAGGACAAACACATTCATTAAAATCTGATCATCAAAAAATGTTGTCTAGGCCTTCAAAATTGGCCTGCAAGTTACTAACCTAAAAAAACTGAATTTTTTTGTCAAATTCGACTATTTTCTAAGAATTTTTATTTAACTTTTTCTCACTCAGATGCTGATGTGGTGTCCCGAGTGAACCTAGAATCTCAAGGTGGCACCATGTCATCCCTCTGTCCATCCTAGCCTACCTCATCAACCCCTGCCTCCTTTCTTCTTCTCCTTCATCTCTCTTTCCTTCACCTCCTAACATGCATTTTCTATTTTCTTCGGCTCTACATCCCCGAGCTTCCTATGTGACACCTATTTATAGATTACAGGAATGGGAGGGCCCCATATTTAACCTATTCCTTGTTGTGTGTGAACTTGCATGCCATTTTGATCCAATGGTGGAGGATTGAACAAGGTCAGCAACGATCAACGGTCGAAATCGTATTTTGAGCACCCCAGACATGCCAGGCGTTAACAAGCGGGGGTTATGAAATGGAAAATTCTTGGTTTACCACTTGATGAGGTGGTGGAATCTTATACATTTTGGCCCCACCCTATGATGGTTTCCAAAACCACCAGGGGACCCCCTCGAAATCACAGTTCCATGGGTCAAGAGTCATGGTTTCATAGGTCAAGCATGCACCCATCCACCATGGCTCCACATCCTCTCCCATTTGTCGCACCTCTCACCTGCCACCACTTTCCACTGTGGTAGTACACGTCACCCATTCCATGTCAGTTGGCATGTGGCCTCCACTTCATGTTGATGTCATCGTATGGAAAAATACCCAATTTTTTTCAATTTTCAAAATTTCTAATTTTTCCAATTACGCCCAATTTTATAATTATATCCTCAATTCGTCATTAAAGCTCTATAATTAGCTTCACTATGTCTGATTTCATCCCTGTAAGCATCAATTTAACCTTTGCACCTAAAATTTGACTCATCCACGTTGAATTCTTTATGGATTGTATTACATAAATTTGGGCCTTTCCCAATTTCTCCAAATTTCACCATGGCGCTCTTCAATTATGAAAATTGGCCAATTACAGGCCCGAAAATGCCTAAATAGTGGTTAAAATTAAAAATTTTAACTCCTAGGATCATTCCTCTCAAATTTCTTGTGATGTTTTTCAAAATTCATAAGATTACTTTTAACAAACATGTTGGAGACATCCCCTTTGACATTATGTCAAACAGTTTTCATGTATACTCTGCAATTTTCAATGTAGCGCTGTGTCTTTATCCCTTGAAGGTCCAATGTTGAAACTGGAGTTATGATACCACTTTTTAGCATCCCCATCCCCAAGTTGGGTCATTCCACACAAAATTCCATCTCTCTCTTACCATTTAATTAATAAAAAATTCTCTGCATATGAACAAAATTATGCAGACTAACAACAAATATATATATATATATCCATAATTATATAGGAAAAAACCATAACATATTTAACTATGTTAAATAAAGATAAATAAATAAGAACACAAGAATACACTTATAGTTTATAAAACATTGGTTGGATGAATACCTCAGAAGTTTCTCATAGTGATAGACTGCATTGCTCATAAACTCTCAACAGTGGGTCACCCCCGAGCTGGGGCTATGACTCCACCGAGGAAAATGTTATCTCACCAGTCCCACTAAGGTCAAAGAACACTCAACCAAACAAGGAATGGCCAATGGAATCAAATCTAGTAGTGGTTCCACCTAACATCATGTCCCACCCCAAGAAGTGTACCTCTTCTCTGCTCAACAATCCTTCGGTTCTCCCACTTCCCTTCTAGGTATTCAACAATAGGATGGCCAAGAAGTCTCTGAGTGTTTTGGTACATGGAAAACAATGCTTCTCATAGGCTTGACAACATGCCTCTTCAACCCAATTCTCACAGGCCCAACAACCTGCTTCTTCAACCCAAATCTCATAAGCCTAACAACCTGCCTCTTCAAACCCAAACCACCAAGGATTTACAGGGTCATCCAAGTTCCATAGTTCCATTCTCCAACCATGGTATGCAAGATAGAATGAATGACAAGAATTAAATATAATTACACTAATTTTCAATATTATATATGCATGTTCCTAACTTGACACTTGGCACACAAGGAACTAACTTGTTTCCCACTTGTAATATGTTCCCTTCCCTTGGGAACTTAGGATAACATAATGTTATAATACTTAAGAATTTAGTAATAATATTTTTTATTCCTTGGCTTAATCCTCCTTGACTTATCCCCTCTTCCTTAATCCCTTATCCCCCTTTTCCTCTCATGGACCGACTTCGTCTGCAGCAGTAATGTGTTTTATTAATAATATGAGTTATTACATATTACAATGATAGGCTCGTTGGACTTTTAGCATCTAAGCTCTCAACCCTAGTAATCACATAGGAACTCTGGCCTATAATATCTTGGCTCACCAGCCTATAAAACATATGTACATTTACAATTGGGGTTCAGCCTGGGGTTATTACATGTAATAACTATATCTACATTTATATATAGTAAAATATAAATGATTGTGTAAATGAAAAAACATAGCATAGAAGTGAGTGTTTCATAAATAATACACTTTCTTTCAAAGCCATGTTGCATACCCTCTCTCAAAATCTCTTCCATTGGATACTCCATACTTTGTTTCATGCATGTTTAATACACCATGACAAAACACGGTCGATATAATTAATATAAAGGTTTATTTTGGTTCCATTAATTATAAAACAAAGGAATTTAAAAAACATATCTACTTACAAACTGTTCAAGTAAACCTTTATACTTCAACATATACTCACAACCGATACTTAACCCAATGTCTATCATTTCTTTAGTTGGATATTCTTTGCATGTTAGAACCTATTAGAAAACATACATGGACAAGTGTAAATTAATTATTTAAATAAAAAGATCACAACAAACATGAAATATTAAGTAAGATTGAAAACGTGAGTACTCACAAACTTTGTTATCAACCCTTTTCCTCCTCATCGTCATGTCTTATGTTTTGAGTGGGTTCCATATTTTTTTCTTTCCTACAACAAAACAATTGAAAATTAGTATTTCATGTGATAATAAAATTCGATGTACATAAAATAATAAATGAATGAATACATACCTTTGAGTTGTTGTTGGGATGGCTCCTCCTGCGATACAATAATGTTCATTTCTATTACCATCTTCTTGTACACATTTTTGGACATCCCTACCCATAAATCACTCCATCCATGACTTTGGTGTGTATTTGGATATTTTTTCTCTCAACTCATACAAATTTTTGGATCTCCTAATGGATATGTTTTGGGTAGTATTGATATCATACTTTGGCTCACTATAACTCTTCATTAAGTTAATATAAGGACATAGGTTTGTCAATTTAGGATAAAACTTGGTTGATCTGGCTTCCAACTTTTCAAAAAATGAGCATATGGAAACTTGTGTTCTTCCTATGTGTCATTTCTATATCACCTATTGGAATTTTGACCGCAATGGGAGGTATTAGGTCGTCAACTTTGGGCAGTTGATCATTAATATAATGGGACAATGTGACATGTCAAGGGTCCTCTTTCAACCCTTTACATTTTGAACAACCACATACTACTAGGTTGTCATAAAAGAGATTCAGTTGATGGTTGTTGAAAGATGGCATGTTACAATTGGCAGGATAAAGAAGTTGCTCATTTTCATCAAACATCTTCATGTTGTATCTTTCTCCAAATAATATCTTGCAACATTTCGGACTGGTTGAATATTTTTCACATCTGAACTCAATCCTGAATCATGACCCTGCAAAATTCAATGAACAATTATTCAAATGAATATGCATACATAACATAAATTCAATGAGATAAATGAATTATAAATAAAATGTAAACTTAATTCAACTAGTGGGGGAGAAATTGAAGCACTTGCAATGATATGGAATGAGTTAGAATCTAAAGAATTGGTCATTTGATATTATAAATATTTTTTTCTACATTTGAGCCAAAACCATCATCAATACGTGAATAAATTCTTAAAATAAATTTTGGGAATCCTAGAACAATCTAACATCAAACATAATTTCAAATGAATTTTAGAAGTTAACGGTGCACCTAATTATATTATAATGCCTCAGTGCTTCAACATATACAAAATCCATCGGTGTTCTAAATTACGAAAGGAACTGAAGAGTGACCTCCATTATTTCCTCCGTAAAGAAAATCCTCCACAAAATATAAATACATATGTGTTTATTTGTACTTCGTGAATTATATTCTTTGTTAGTTTGTTTTATGTAAAAGATTGCACCAATGCACTATAAAATGTATAGCGTACCCAAAAAATAAGTTACAAAAAGAGAAACAATGTTCACGTTTATTATCAATGCATTGAAATATTCAACCAAAAAACGAGTGGGAATATCATTTTTTCTAAATGTGTGTATTTATAAATGAAAACCCTAATTATTATTTCATTCTTTTGCCAAACTTTATAGGGGATATTTGTGCAAGAGAGATTTACCAGCAAAGGCTTTAGAGTGGGAATAATTTTTTGAAGAGCCAAATTTGAAAGGGATCACCGTAGGAAACATACAAATCTATAAAGGATAAATTCCAGGTATGTGATTTCATTTTATTGATCATCTCAATATTTCACCTATTTCATGCAATTATGATAATTTATTTTACCATCTCCTTGTACAAATTTGGGGGAGAGGGATTAGTATGGTCTAACATGGTGACGTTGTGATAACTTGAATTAATAATTGTGTGGCAATGTTATCTTTACTCTACTCCATTATTGATAGTACAACCATACACAATCATATTGGGGGTTGTTTAGTAAACGTAAGTACATTATCATATGTCTCTTTTTTAACCATACTAATCCTCTTCCCCCCAATTTTTCCTAAGCATTCTAGCCTCTAGTCCAACTACCCTATTTTCTTTTTCATTTTCCATGAAGTGTTGATTTCTTAGGACTTGAAAGGATCTGGCGTTTCAAAATTATCTACCATTTTTGTTTCTCTTTAAACCAAGCGACATAATAATTTATCTTGCTTACTAATGATATTGTACATTTATTGAATAATAATTGATGAATCACCTACAACCATGGCCTTCCCAATCCCTGCCTTCCCAATCCCTTTTTCTTGAGTTGAAGAAGTCCTTGATACAAAACCATGGCCTCTACATCATTGTTTGTGGTGACCTCTAACACCTCAAGAAAAATTTATTTCCTCATTTCCTTCAATATCTAGAATGACTCTCTAGCCCCAAACCTGCCTCCCTTGGTAATAAGACCAAATTTAATAAAATGAGTGTTATATTGATTTATTGTTTGGATGAATATGTCATTTTTAGTTCAAATGTTTTTTTTAATGAATACACAACAAATATACCTATTTAAAGTAGACCTTATAATTTGGTGAATGTGTTAAATATGACTTCTTTGTGGATGCACACTAATTCACAAGGTTAATATCACTTGGGAAATAATAATAAGACATTGCATTCACCAAGTAGACAATCCTTGATTAACTTGGATGAATACAAATTGCTAATCATATTATGTGTCAATAATTACTATTAGTTCGTGTATATTAATATATAATATTTAAATCATACTTAGATATCTTTGTATTCCATTTAAATAAATGCAACATGTATGTTAAAACTTAATTTAGACATTTTTATATGTCGTTTTTACTATTATCATTACATGTTTTATGTCATTGATGATGGGTAGAGTTTCCACTTGAAATATTGGATGTTTCATAAACTTATACATAGTTTGTTTCTAGAAAGTTTAAATAATATTATGTGTATACCAATTTAAATCATTGTTAACTATTATTTACATGTATAAATAGTATTGTCTATCCACTCTTAATTGTAAAATTATGTGTGTGTGTGTGTGTGTGTGTGTGTGTGTGTTGAAAAGATAAATTAATATTTGTAAATGATCAAAATTAATCAATAAAACTATAAAATATGAACAACTTACAATTATATATAAATATTATTTTTATTATCTTATAATAATAATAAAAATAATAATCTCGAAAGGGGTGTCATCATTGGAGAACAAGACACCTCCCACATGGTGGGGATAGGACATTGACAAATTGCATGTGATATGAATGTTGGTTCAAGGGGTGGTGCAAGGCGAGTATTGGGAGACTTCAATACTTGCTCATGTCATAAGGAGGATGGTCATTGTATTGATGACCACAAGTTCATGGAGTAGACCAACACCATGAAGGGAGAGGAGGATTTCAGTTATAATGCCAATGTCGAGGGATTTTGAACAGTAAGGAATGATAAGACATTTAATCTAATTGTTTTAATCCCTAGCAACCTCAAATCAACATGTTGAAACTGAAAATGGTGGTCAACATACATGGTAAATACTTTATTCTAGCTAATTCATGTGGTTATTTTAGAGTGTTTACAGTCTATAGTTGTAATTGGTTGATGGTCAACAATATATGCTTTCAATTGGTGGCTATTCTATATAGTTAAGATACTCATGCCAACAGATTTTTCATTGGTAAGTCATGTAGAGTACCCTTTCATTTCTTTTACTTTGTCGTGGTTTTGATTGAGGGTGGGATGTTGGGTATTCCTTTTGGGCACAATCTTCCTAAGTTATGTTGAGTTATTGAGGACCATCTCCACATTGAGGATTGGGTTCGGTTCCACTCGAGGGAAATCTATGGTTAATTCTTGGGGATTTCACATCCTGTCTAGGCATGAAGCAGGGAATGAAGAATAGGGGAAATGATAGTATCTCAAAATATGCCAAGCCCGATACAATATGTAATAAGATAAGAAACATGTTTTATTACATATGAATAAGAGACTCGTCGTCATACAAAATGGGACAATGTAAAGGTCCAAAATAATCAAAATGAAACCAATATATAATTGTTACACTTATTGGTAACATGACCTCATGCAATTGGGACATTATGTTGAGTACATTAAACAAAATATGTGATTTTCACAGAAAAATATTCCAAAGCATACAACTTGCAGTAACATTCAATTATATTGATTATCATTCATCACTTGAACTGTCATTGTTGCTCAAGTTTCATGCATGTCTCATTTCTTCATCACTTGTAGGCGATATTGTACTTTGGTTATTTAAACTAATGTTTTCTTGACTGGCTTTTTTTTTATGTTCCAACTCTTCCTCTTCCATATACAAACATAGAAATAAAGTGTAATAAGTACATCTACATTTATATATATAGTAGAATATACATTATTGTGTAAATAAAAAACATGGAATAGAAGCCAATGCTTCATAAACAATACACATTCTTTCGAAGGAATGTTGCATTGCCTCTCTCAAAATCTCTTCCATTGGCTACAGTCCATACTTTGTTGCTTGCATGTTTGATATGCCATGAAAAAACATGGTTAATATAATTAATATATAGGTTTATTGGTGTTCCATTAATTATAAAACAAGAGAAGTTAAACAACATAGCTACTTACAAATTGTTCAATTAAACCTTGATACGTCAACATATACTCATAACCCATACTTAACCCAACGTCTATCAATTCTTCGGTTGGATATTCTTTGTATGTTAACAACTATTAGAAGGAATCAATAGAAAAGTGTAAATTAATTATTTAAATCTAAAGATCACAACAAACATGAAATCTTAAATAAGGTAAAAAACCTAAGTACTCACAAACTTTGCAATCAACCATTTTCTTCCTCATCATCCTGTCTTATTTGTTGAATGGGTTCAATGTTTTTTTTTTCTTTTCTGCAACAAAACAATTGAAAATGAGTAGTTCATATGATAATTAAATTCAATGTACATAAAACAATAAATGAATGATTTCATACCTCTGATGCACGTTGTTGTTGGGATGGCTCCTACTACGATGAAATTATGTTCATTTATTTTACCATCTTCTTGTACACATTTTTGGACATCCCTACCAGCATGTATCATTTTTCCCCTCATTTGTCCCTTGCAATTTCATAATCTTCCTAAAAAATGAAAAAGCACAATAATATTTTTTTAAATCGACTTGAAAATAAATATAATAAAAAAAAATTAATTTGGTAGTTTTTGGAACATATTGTAGAAAAAAATGTTTAGTAATAATACTTTTTATATGATTATTTTTTGTTATTGTAAGTTTTTTCTATTGCAAGTCTCATGGGTCTCATTGACCATTGCTATGGAAATGCTTCATATATTTTATGTATAACCTGATTCTTGGAGTCATTGGATTGATTTTTGTATTGTAAGTAGAAAGTACATATATACATTCTTTCCACTATATCCCTCAAAGTTTTTTAAAACAATTTTACCCTCTTGTTAACTTTAACCCCACTCAAGATGAATTGGGGACCAATTCATCATTATTTACATTCTTCACAATTTTTATCTTCTTAGGATGACATTATGTTCGCTCACTATTGGTCCCTTATAAAAATGTGAAATCGAGTGTTTAAAACATGTTATCGATTAAAGTTAGGAAATTCATTTTTAGTAAAAGTTCAAAGAAAAACTTCATGTTGATTACCTTTTGATCCACCTAATTCCTCTCTTTCCATCATTTCCATAAATATTTTATTCTCATTTTCACTCATATTGTGAACAATATTATCAAGTTTCTTCAAGTTTTTTCTCTTCATGACATGCCTTAATCAATACACCTCATTAGTTTAAACCTACAGATAATTCAAATATATTAAATTTTTAATAAAACATAAAGAAATTTCTTTGATATCTTCTTAGGATGATTTACCATCACACTTGTTGTGATAAGTTGTTTTCATTGAACGTCTATGGGTCATTTCTATAACAAAAAAAATACAAGAAGCGTTAGATATAAAAATTACGAAAATGTTTTTACAAAATGAGATTTCAATGAATATAATAAATTAGTATGCATTGGTGTGCTAAGAATATGTATAGGCATCTCTCGGATGGGGTGCCACGTAAAGAATGGAGGCCACGCATCCCTCCTAGGACTCCAGCCATAAATATGGCCAATCATTGCCCTTCACCTTAGTCTTGAATGGAGGGTGACCTTTATTATTCGCAGAGGAAGGGAGGAAAGCTCCCTCGAGTTTGGTTAATGGCGGTTTTGAGGATTAATTGCAGGAGATGGTTGAGTACATTGGTCAAGTCCACCCTGGGGTTATCTATCCCACCTGGCCTGGGATGACATTATTTCTCCTTCGATCTCTACCACCCTGCCTGCTATGAGAACTGGATTACTATGCAGTGGGTTCTCATGGCAGTAATTCAGAGAATTTTTAGCCCTCTTGGCTCATCCATGTCGAGAGAGATACGTAAGACGAGGCGTGGACCTGCCTGGTACAGGTATGATACCCAACAGAGACGACTGCAGCAGATGGAAAGGGCCTTGTCCATTTCCAGGACTCAGTGCATGGAGAAGCCATATACTCCACTGATTGCCTACGTCGAGGAGGAAATTCCGGAGGAACCCATATAGGTTCTACCAGAATCCCTCCTCTTCACGGTCCTAGAAAATTTACAGTTTCCCAACATCAGCAAAGCCAGCACAAGCACCCAGGATACCATGGAAGGCACCACTTGCATAGTCAAGGAGGAATTCTTGGAGGAATTCTCCACAAGGATCCTAGAGTTTCACTCCAGGACAACACCAACAAAGTTGAAGAAGAGGTTGAGGTGGTCAAGGAAGGACACACTAGCACCGTGCAGGAGAAACACCCCATCTTGGCACCTCCACCGCTAAATGAAATTCTAGAGTTCAACCCATCTCCACCTCCTCTCTTCAGCTCATAGCAGTTGGAGCTCATCTTTGACCTTAGGAGCCACATGGTGGACCAACTTCATCGGGACACCCTCATTAGCCAGTGAATTGACATGTTATTCAACGCATTCTTGAATGCATCAGCCAAGCAGTGCTTCCCGACCTATGTGAATCCCTTCGTGATCCAACCCAGGGACAACCCTCTCCTCAAAGCTCTGAACGATAGACCCCCAAGTGTCAATGATTAGTTTCTTGTTCTTTGATACTGGTACTCTGCACAATTCTTTTCCAGCTCTCTGTATTGGGACCCTGCAGAATTCATGTCTTGTTTTATTTTTCCAGCAGTTGCTAGTTTGCTTTAGCCTCTTAGGACATAACTGTAAGGACAAACATTAGCCGCCTGATCTGGTTTCCAATTCGCAGAGAAGGTGGCGAATGGATTTTTTAACTAAAAGTATAACATGAGGTCTCCTATTTCGGTTTCCACTAATTTGGCGGAACATGTGGCAGGCTGATGACATGTGGATTTTTTGTATTATGACAACAAAGTGATAGGAATTACCCCCCCTTTTTTATTTACAAAAAAAAAAAACAATATGTATAAGCATCGGTATATGATAATCGTGCTCTTATGAAATCGAAAATGTTTTGTTTACAAATTATTATATTCATGCAATGTTCTATAAATTAATAGAAGCATCGGTTCCTAATTACTATTTATTGTGCACCGTCGAATCCATGAAAAAAATTAAAACATGGTGCCTTTGATATTAAAAACAATGTTATTTTCATTTTAAACTCAATGGTGTTGTTGATAGGAACATGCACACTGGTGCGATATTCATGTACAATGTAGATTGATAACTGCAAAAACATTTTTTAACAGGAAAAATGATAGCAATCGGGTTTGGGATCTAATGCAATGAGTGGTCCCATTGAAATGGATACCAAATGCCCCATATAAAAGTAAATAAACTCTATAAAAATATATTGCTTAAAAAACATTTTTGTGAAATATAAAGAAGGAAACCAAGAGAAACAACGAGGAAGCCAGGGCTTCCAATACCGAAGGTAATTATGAAACCCTTTTTTTTAGAGTGAATGGAAAATTGCATGAATTAAATAGGGGAAATATTGAGATGATCAATAGAATGAAATCACATACCTGAAATTTCTCCTCTGCAGATTTCTATGTGTCCTATGATGATCCCTTTCAAATTTGGCTCTTCAAAAAAACTCTACCCACTCCAAATCCTTTGTTGGAAAATGTCTCTTGCAAAAATGTCCCCTCTAAATTTTGGAAAAAGAATGAAATAATGATTAGGGTTTTCGTTTATAAATACATACATTTATAAAAATGAAATTCTCGCCAGTTTTTTAATTGTATATTTCAGTGCATTGATAATAAACATGCACATTGTTTTTCTTGTTGTAACTTATTTTTTCAATGTTCTATATAGTTTATAGAGAACTGGTGCAATGTTTTACATAAAACACACTAATTTTTTGTAAGAATATAATTCACAAAATACAAATGAAAACATCCATATTTAAATTGTGTGGAAGTTTTGTTTTATGGAGGAAATAATGGAGGTCACTCTTCAATGCCTTTTGTAATTCAACATAATGGTGTGCTTTGTATATATTAAATCACTGAGGCATCGGAATATAATTAGGTGCACCATTAACTTTTAAAATTCATTCGAATTTTTTTTTGATGTTAGATTGTTCTAGGCTTCCCAAAGTTTATTTTAATAATTTATTCAACTATTGATGATGTTTTTGGCTCAAATGTAGGGGAAAAAAGTTTATAATATCAAATTGCCAATTCTTTAGTGTTGGAGTTACTTCACATACACCTAGGATTTATTTTTCCTAAGGTTTTTCCTCTGTTTATTAGTCAGTATTCAGTCTCCTATATTTTAGGAAGAATATTCCTCTAGGGAGAATATTCTCTTTAGTTTTCACTTCAGTTTGATTAGTTGAGTGGAGTCTATATTCTACATTGGTATTATCACCATGCAGCACTGGGATCATCACCAACTAATGTGAAATGTCCTTGGGATCATCACCAGACTATCACATTACCCATGATTCCCTGATCTCCTCCTCACTTCACTTTGTTTCAATCAGTTAACTGAAGACTGATAGACTAGTTAACTCAACTAGGTGGCAGTTCACTCCCAAGACTTACCAAGAGACTAGACTAGGTGGAAGTTTACTCTCGTAACTGTTGGTGTGTGTCCATATCACTCTAGAGAACCACTATGGTGCATTGGCTTCTCCTTCAATGCCATTGGTTGAGTTATACAAAGTATATCATGTGTAAATTAATAATTATTCATTTGGTTAATGAGAATTCTTCCATTCTTTCTCTCCTTCTTCTCTTTTCTTCTATTTGCTCTACAATTGTGTATGTCAATTCCTAGCTAGATATATTTTTTGCAGGTTCAAAACATTTACATGGTATCATATCCGATGGATTTCTAGGGAAAAGACACACCAAATTTTTTTTGCAGGTACCGAAGATTGAAGACAACGGAAAAATTGAATTCCCAAAATAATTCATTCTTACACCTTACAACTTCTTTGCATGGAAGGAGAAGATGACCATGCATCTTCAAAGAAGATGATTATACAAGTTAACCATGAAAAAAGAGACAGAACCAACATCATTGATAGAAAAATCCAAGTATCTAAATTGAATGGATGAAGCATTTGGAATAATTTGCAAACTCATTTCTCCTGATCTCCTCTTTCACATATATTCCTGTAAAACCCCTAATGAAGCCTGGACCACCATGGAAGGGATTTTTAGAAAATAGGATGAGATGAGGGGACACATGCTCGAGGTGGAATTACTCACATTGGATCCAAAAAGCTTTGAAAATCTCCAATATTTCTTTACCAAATATAAGGATTTATTGTCACAACTCAAGGCTTGTGGGGTTGATAAATATAAGGACGAGAAAAAAATGGTTCTCACCATTCTCTCTAAGCTTGGTCCTGAATTCTCAATGTTTTTATCCACATTCCATTCAGTCATATTCTCCTATGGAGCCACCTGGAAGATGCATTCTCTTGAGTAATTTATCAAATCTCTGACATAAGAGAAGACCAAGCTCATCAACATGGGAAAAATCAAAGGCCTAAAGGCGCATGCACTTATTGTGCAAGATGGCAACGGTCATCAATATCGGAAATCTAAAGATAAAGACAAAAGGAAAGACTCAAAAGGATTCCTTTACTTTAGATCTAATCCATAATGACCTTATGGGCCCTTTTCTGCATCCAGCAATCAACAAAGCGAGGTATGTGCTCATTTTTGTTGATGATTTCTCTCTTGCTTCTCTTTTCTTCTATTTTCTCTGTAACTGTGTATGCTAATTCCTAGCTAGATATATTTTGTGTAGGTTCAAAACATTTGCATTTAGATTCCACATCATTTTGTATCATTTCAAGTTCTTCAAGTTCTCCCCCACCGCTTGAATTAAGTCTAGATTGTATTTATATAATTCATTTATCTCATTGAATTTTGCAAGGTCATGATTTGGGATTGAGTTCGTATGCACAAGATACTCCACCATTTCAAAAATGTTACAAGATATTATTAGGAGAAAGATACTGCAGGAATATGTTTGATGAAAATGGCCAGTTGTTTTGTCCTTCCAATTGTAACATGTCATCTTTTAGCAACCAACTTGGGTCAAAGATATTACACCATGAATTGGATCTTTTTTATGACACCCTAGTAGTATGTGGTTTTTCAAAATGTAAAGAGTTGAAGGAGAACATTAAACATGTCACATTTTCTCATTATATTAATGATTTACTACCCAAAGTTGATGGCCTAATACCTCCCAATGCGGTCAAGAGTCCAATAGGTGATATAGAAAAGACATGTAGGAACACTTTCATATGCTCTTTTTTTGAAAAGTTGGAAAGTAGATAAACTAAGTTTTGTCCTAAATTGACCAACCCATCTCCATCTATTGATTTAACAAGGATTTCTAGTGAGCCAAAGTATAATATCAATATTACCCAAAACATCTCCACTGGGAGATCCAAAATGTTGTATGAGCTGAGAGAAAAAATGTCCAAGTACACACCAAAGTCATTTCAATTGTTGGAATATAGCGATGAATTTTCTCTTCCTATCCATAAGAAAAGTAAATAAAAAACCTATTACAACTGAGCTTTGTATGGCTCTTGGTCGTTTTTCATGTGTGTGCATGATGTTGGAACTGGATCATCCTTTTGCGGTAATATGTATATGATTTCCAAGTCTAAAATAGAGCTTGCAAATATTAGATTTTTTATCTGTTCCTACCAAACAATAAGTAGCACTTATGCCATTTTATTGTCCTCTTTATAGTCATTCTGATTATTTGAATATTGTTAAATATATACATAGAATTTCCATGTATAGTATGTGCATGAACGATTATGCTTCTAGAAACTTTAACAGGAAAAACATGTTATATGTCAATGGTCATCCACAAACTCATGGGAACATTTCAGGGTTCATAAATAGTTGTAGGTCCTCATTATTTCCTTTGAGGAACGTGTTGAGGGTCTAGAATGACCCTTTCAAGCAAAGGGGGGAAAATGCCCAATGGTAGGTCCCAATCAGACCTACTCTCATATGTGGTAGCATTTCCCACGAGTTTATGGACCTTGTTGTCACTCAGAATTAAAAGAATAAAAAGGAGAAATACATCAAGTTACTCCCCAAAGAGTTCTAAACAATTCTAAGACTAATCTAACTAAAAAAAACTAATCTAACTACTTCTAACCTATCCCAGGATCAAAACTAATAGAATGAGCACAGATAAAGATAACCATTAGAACCATAAATAGTTCATGTATTCTAATGGTAGATGAAAGAAATAATGTTGCATATGCACAGATAAATAGTTGAACAATACATCTATAACATCATTTATGTGCCCATAAAGAAACATGTGAAAACATGAGCAAACAGAACAGAGTGCATAAATAATTCATACAATGGAATCCTATCTACTCAAGCAAAAGATAAATGCATAAAGAATAGTCTCTACTACATCTATCAAAGAAACAAATTTCTGAAATTCTTCCTGCTCTTTATTACTCAGAAGTAAAAATACCATCCTTTGTTACAAAAGGAAAAATTCTTTTTTTTATCGTATGAGTTCTCTTTTTACAAGGTAGGAGAGACCCTTGAGTTCTCCTCCCTATTCATTTCATTTTTTCCCCAATTTTTTTTTTACATTTCAAAAATATGGATGTGGAAGTTACAAATGGAAAATGAAGAGACTCCTATGAGGTTACATTCTCCCTATGGCAGTTTACAAATGATATTCATTAAAAAACAATCATTGACTCTGCTTATTAGCATTACGTTCTATTCCTCGAATGTTTTTCGGTGTTTCTGCCTTCTGCTTGTTGATCAAAATCCTTTTGTCTTATTCTCCTCTCATATTTCCATTG
Organism: Picea engelmannii; assembly: GCA_009831015.1. NCBI lineage: Eukaryota > Viridiplantae > Streptophyta > Pinopsida > Pinales > Pinaceae > Picea > Picea engelmannii. Next base: position 29,573 of record WSFP011330409.1, read on the forward strand.
GGATATTGATGGAAATATTTAGTTTCTTGTAGCTTGAGATGTAGTAGTTTGAAGTCTACATAGCTGGTTCTTCACTTGAATTCGGGTTCTATCTGTGTTTTTCATTTTTGAGCAATTTACACTCTAAATATTCCCACATTTTATATTTCATGTTATTATTATCTTCTCCATCTTTCTATTGAACTATCCTGGGCTTGATTTCATTACTCGTAGCCTCGGATATGACTACTTGAAGTTGGTATGGCCATCCCCCCCCCCCAAATTAGTGGCTATCATTTTTCTATATTTTATGGCATATTCTATTAGTTTTTCAACTTATATACACATACCATTGCATTCATTTTTCTAATACCTTTCCAACGAGGTATCACGGGCCTCATTCTGACATCTGTAGCAAACGTTATGGTTGTTTAAAATTTCTCACTGAACAATCATTGACCAAGCCCGTGGGTTCATCTGGACCATTAATTCTTGAACCTGCAAAAGAGAAAACCCACTAGATCAACAATTTTAGTCAGTTTTCCATCAGACCTTGAAAAGAGCAAAGTGTGTGTGTTCATAACTTCACATTGGAGTCTTTCTAACTCCTATCCCATTCCCATCCCGATTCATCAACTTCTATAGTGAAATCTAATCATTTAATAGATCTAGAACCAATCCCCGTAGTCCATCAGAAGATCCATTTTGTGGCATGTTCCAATGCGCCAATGCAAAGGTATTGAAGAAAAGAATCGACGAATATTCCTTTTTCAATTCACGTGTTGAAGGTTAAATCCCAAAACAATTGATGACGTTTAGTCGGAGCTAATTATTCGACATCTAGAAAATTTGTGAAGTTTCAAGGTATTGACAAGAGGTATCGAGGAATATTCCCTCATCCTTTCATGCGAAAGATATGGATCATCCTTTCAGACGATCAATGGTCATGATTACAATTCATTCAAAGTATGAAAGAGATTGTTTGGAGTGTTAACTCCGACCATCCAAGTTGTAACTCGAATATTGTTGTACAAAAAATATATGAACGTTCACTCAGGGAATAGATCGACATCTCGTGAGAGTTTCACTTTGGCAATCTGCTCGAAGTTTAAGCTTGCGAAGCTTTGCAAAGTAATAAGCTCGTGGTCCTGATGTTCGTTTCTTGGAAGGAAAAGGGGCTTAGATTCAAAAGAGCCTGCGTAATTCACCAAAGAATTAAGCTATGAACAACATTGTTATGTGAAAGAAGAAGATAATTATTCTTTATGAGGAAACGAAGGAACATTCGCTAACTGAGGAACTGAAATAAATTTATGTATTGTGGGTACTATAGTTGTAAGGTCATCAACTCTGAGAATGAATGAAGGTCATCAATCAAGTAGCGAGTAAAATGAAATCCCAACCATTCATTGGGGGAGGGTTGTTGGAGTCATTTGTAATATTAGGAGTAGTTGTACTCCGATGGAAAAGGACTCTAACAATGAAGAGTGTGAATGTCGGGGATGATGAAGCTTCAATGTCTTTGCTGGAGTATTTTATCGGAAGTTTGGGAAGAAGAGTCAGGAAAAATATCAACCATGATCGGGGAAGGTGTTGTATGACACATCAACACCACAAATCAACACTAATTCGGACGGAAAAAGTGAGAGTGAACCACGTGGAAGCCACGTGGAAATGAGGTGTAAAAGGTGAGTTTTGGTTTAGGAAACTTTGGGAAGCCATAACTTTCAATTAAAAACTCAGATTTAAGTAAGGTTATAGTTGTTGGAAAACTATTGACGAGCAGAATCCAACTATGAGGTTTGGATAGAGGAAAAAATAGAGGAAAAGAAGGAAAAAACCCACTAGTCCTTAGGCACAGTTTTTGGGAGAGAGGGAAGGCCAAAACAAGAATTTGGTAGAGATCAATCCGAAGAGGCTCAGGAAAAAATTATACAGTGAAGGTGGATCCAATAGCCTTAGAATCTTAGGACCTTAGGAAAATAAGAAAAGGGGAACCTCAGTAAGGATCAAAGTCAAGATTCTAGAAAAGGATGAACATATTTCCCCATAGGCCTCTCAAGGTTGGAGCGGCTATGCAAATAAAGTATCCTTACACACTTGCTCCTAAAAACAAAAGAATGACATCAACCATGCAATCAAAAGAAGACTAGTCAATATAATAAAAAATATATCCATGCCTTTAAACCAACTTATGAGAGAGTGTTACGTTTATTGAAAAATAGTGTGATGACTGTAGGTGAGTGTCTTAAGAATACATATGCTAATTTGAAATAGAAGAGTAGGATCTGTATGCGAGAACAAAATTATGAAGTCATGCAACATAACATGTTATCAAGAGGATGTAGAATTTGAATTAGGCAATCAACAAATAATCATCCACAACCTCATCCAAGACATGCAATAGAACATAAAGCCATGTAGCCAAATAGGATCATCAAGCACTTTGGAATCAACAAAAGTTATGAAGACAACATGTCAAGTCCATCACACAAATGTCAACAAATATAACAGTCCAATGAGCATTATGAAGACATTTGGAATCATCATATATGGAGGAATAGTCAGCACCCATAAAAGACAATCATCTATCAAGATAAAACTTCCAACTCATTCAAACTAGGAAAAGGGATAACATTAGGTTCAAGTGGTAGAGGATTAGGCAATAGGGTTGAAATTTTATTAGGGGGGCCTTTCGTTTCGCTTGTAAAATCAAAAGTAAAGGTGGATTGTTGTTGCCACAACAAATGGTGACATGCTAGAAGAACTAGTTATCTTTGTCAATAGAAATCTAGGGTCTGTACTTCATATCTGAATTTTAAATATAAGTTCAAACTCAAGACAATTTTCCAATAATTATGGGTACCATAATGACACCAAAATTTTAAAAGATATAACCCAATATTTCTAGTACTTGTAATATAACACACCCTTTTCAAAGAGATAATTAGTGAAATAAGATTTTTTACTAGATGTACACTTCAAATTATATTTGGTTCAACCATGGGTTTTCACTTTTAAAACAAGAAAACGTCTACATAAGTGTGTTCCTCATCTCTATTTTCCCAACATTGCTTCGCTTCCAGCGAGTGTCCATAGGCCTGACAAAGTTTCCATGATACCATACAAGCATAGCCCCACTGTCAACAGGCGTCCATAGCACCGACGAGTTTACTTGTACTTACCACACTATTAATAATGCTTTCAAATTCCTTTTTTTTACTTCATAAAATGCTCACCCTTTTATATTTTGGATATAGATATGCATATGGACAGAGGGTTTGAAGGAACCAGGGTGATACAAGATTTGCTTTGATTTTCTGAGTAGATGTTATGCATTTTAGTTTAACCCATAGGTCTCCCCAAACACTATCATAGTCTTGTCCATTTTATTAATGTGAAGTGAATGAAACTCAAAGAAGAGAGTGAATAGACACTTTCCTATACTTATGGATTATCATGATACTCACAATAGGCACATGTGTTCCACCATAATTATCAGTCCATACCTACATTTAAGAACTTCATGAATGTTCACTTAGACAGAGCAACCCATGTATCTTATGACTTGTAGAAAATTTCTTTAGTACATGACCAAAATTGGACTAGTCCCTCACAAAAATTTGAGTAATACTCAAGGTAGATTGAGATTCAAATCAGCTCATAGAAATACCAGTATCCAAATCAAAAGATGGAATCAATATGTACAAGAAGAAAGGAGGGCTGAAATCAGAAATCAAATTCATGAAAAATAGAATTAAACTAAAGGAATATAAAGTTAAATTGCCAGTCATCAAAAGAGAAAGAAATTTGGTTGAAAAATAAGAAGAAAACCTAGAAGCAAGCAACAAATCTGTTGCTGCAACAATGAGAGTGTTTTCAGTGAAAACTCACAAAATAAGCTAAGGGACTATCCAGTCAAGAAATGGTAACCAATCAATATCAATCCCAACAGAAGAAAAAACTCCCATATTTTCTTATCTGAAATGAAAAACAAACTAGATTACAAGAATTGATGATCTTGTGTTTTGTGACACAATTCTCCAATCCAATTGTCATATGCAATTTATTTCATTAGGGAAACAAAACAATCTTCCAAGAATCTAGAAGAATGGTTAGTTTAGATTCTCAGTCAAGACAAATTACATGAAACATCCACAAACCTATAAGCTCTAAAGGTTACATAGCATGAGCAATTCCTTTGAAATTTGAAAATAATTAATCTCCAACAGAAAATACTTTTAGATTTCTCACCAAAGCATCATTTTCTCTTTGCTACAAATATAATCATTACTCACATAGATATCAGTAATCCAATTTGGACAGGGCAAAGAGGAAAAGTTGACGTTATTGAGGTTATCAAAAGAATCATTAAAATGACTCTAAACTTCTACTAGATCAGAAATCAAAATGGGAATATATAAATGAAACAAAAGACATTTCTAATCATCTTTTAAGTTGGTGGTAATCTTGATTTATTAATCCAAAAATGTCACAAAGGAATCTGAGCATCCAAGTTTAGATTAACACTTGCCTGTGTTTCCTTCATTTCAAAAGAAAAGGTTTTGAGCCGTTGGTTGCGCAAGCCATTTCCCAACCTACATTGCACAAGATAATGGTGTGATCAACACTTACACCATTAGGGAAGAAAACCTCTTCTTAAATGACTAAATTATTAAAACGAAATTTAAAACTAAAAATTAAAGTAAAGACTAAAAATTAAAACTAAATCTAAGCAAAGTATGCTAAGCTAATGTAAAATTAAACTAAATGGGTTGTCATAAAACTATGTGTAAAGGCTCCTGTAGTCATTGAGTATTCATCTTATGTTCATATAGTTAATTTTCATAGCCTTCTTATTGAGAGATAAGCAGTAGGTGCTTTCCCACATTATTCCCTTCAACAAGAGACTAAGTTCCATTGATTGGTGTGAGATGTGAATCCCTCGATATAATGTCTTGTTCCTAAAATTAGAATTAGTCAAATTAAGAAAACAAGACCATAAGACTTCAATCCCATCTATGTTTTGAAGGTACTAATCCACCAACAAACATTAGTTATAAAAATATGGTTGAAAACATATTACCTGGCTAAAATGAAAACAAATGTTGAAAACTCGAAATTAGAATCTTATAAGTTGCCTTGACATATTCCATTAAAATACTTACAACTCCCAAGCATTTGAATGATTTCAACATTGAGATAATAAGATAATACTCAACCATGGCAAAAATTCAGATTACCCGAGAATGTAACCAAAATGAGTGGCTTGAAAGTAGAAAACCCAAAGGATAAAAAGATATTGTTGAAGAACACATCAGGTATGAAAATCCATTGAATTGGTAGCGCTAAGATCGATTATTTGGTCAATCGTTAGATTAGGGAATAAAAAGATGGGTTCCCAAGCAATTTTGTGAAAAATACATCAACAAAAGATTTAAATTACCATGTTGTCGAGAATGTCAAAAACGCGTTTTCAGGAATTCTGAAAGAATATCTCGTATTGTTGTATAAGATATGAATCTTGGGTGAAGAAAGATAAAACATAAAATGAAGACTCGTACTTAAAATACCCATTGAACAGAGCATAGGGAAATGGTAGCTAATTCCTAAAAATTAAAATTAAAAGTGCTAACAGAAAATAACTAAAATGAAATAAAAATCAGCTAAGCTTATTATACAAAAAGTCTATGCAAAAAATTTGTGTTGGATGAAAGTGATCAAAGAAAAAAGTGGATGAGAAAGAAAATATTTGGATAATTCCAAACCCAAGGAAAAATAATCATCTCAGGAGATTACAAGGATTTGGAGTGGCTTGAATTTTAGATGGGCAGATTTTTAATACTCAAAATTTAACATTAATATGTATGGGATAGCAAGATCAACACTCATAATCAATATCATCAAGAAAAATATTTCAGTTATAATCGTATTCATATGATGGTTGAATATCTTTGAGTGCTCATTTTCATCCCAAGATGAATTAAATAATATCTTCATTTTAACATATTCCACTTGTAAGATGAAAACATGCTTGGAAAAGATTTGACATAATGATCATGCATGAAATTAGTGATCTAAAAATTACCCAACACGTGGAAGAAATTTGAAAATAAAATGAAGTAAAATTTTCCCCATATCAAAATTAAATTGAAAAATCCAATCAAGGGAAAATTAGTGGTCAGGTCTTCTATTTCTCTCCACCTCTACTGAGAATCCAATTATTGATCATCCCACGGTAATGAAAAGAAAATTAAAACATAAAACTAATTAAAAACTAGAAAGAAAAACCAAACTATCCAAAGAAAAACACTAGTCTATCTAGCCTGCTCATTTCCTACGCTACTAATGGCTGAAAAATGAGCTATGTAAAATGATAATTCCAATGTATCCATCCAAGTAATCCCAATCCTGCAGACATATGTTCAAGACAAAATATTAGAAACAGAACTTGGAATACAAATAGAGTAAATATAGGAAAAATTAAAGCATAATAAAATTTATTCACCATATTAAATATATGACAATAATAATTCATGGGAAATTGTTCCAAGTAATATCTCTCCAACCATGCTTCAATTCTATTGTACAAAATTTCACTTCTATCAGAGAATTGATGGAAAGAGTTCGATTGAAAGTAACATGTCAAATGAGAATCGTGCATAGAGTTTATATAAAGTGTGCTTGGTGAGCGAGTCTTCATGATAATAAAATTGTTTAGCCCTGAAGACAAACAATGAGAATAAGGGCCTGACATAACCATCGACAAAGACCGAAGTGTCTCATTATCTTGGAAAGCCTCCCTGGACTCACACTTCAAGTAACCAACTACTTGAGATAGACTAGTGAGATCATATGATATGTATGGGTTACGACCAACCATGGTATGAGAGATAATTTCAAAAAAATGGTGGGATCCACTAGTATTAACAATATTCAACAAAGGGCTACTTGAACAAAGAGATTCACTATTTATCAAAAATGAAGAAGAAGAAAAAAGAAGACATCCTTTGATACATATTTGTTACGGAATTCTCTTCATCCCATGAAAAAGGCTGATAAGGCTGGGTTATAATAAGTTCATGGGAAGAGGCCTTATCCTCTCTATCTTCCAAATGTGCATTGTGCATCACCACCATCAAGTACTTCAACAAGGGTCAGCCCCATTGAGTCTATTTGAGTCATATGGTGGGTGGTTTCCTAAAAAATTAATCCATTAAAAAGATTGGGATATAAATAGAAATAACTGGAAAAATTTAGAGAATGAAAAGCTTCTCTAGAACGAGAGATTTTCATAAAGTGACTCCCTTAGTGTTAGTTACTCCTCCTTAAGAACATCTGTTATTTATTATGAGTCAATGGGCTCCACATTAGTTGTGGTTTCACAATCAATACGTCCTTCCTCAAGATGGTTTTCCTCTTCCAAGTTAAACATAGATTGTTGAGATAAAAGAGGTATGTTCTGCATATTTATCTCTTCTCCCGGAGTGAAGAGATCAGTGTGTTTGTTTTTCCCTTGCAAAATATGAGAATCTAAGATTTATTCCAAAACACATTCATGGTTAGAAGAGGGGAGAAAATCACAAGAATCGTTAGAACAAAAAGTTTCAATAAATGATCCACTAGCAGTAGGAAAACATTATTGATATATGTCAGCTATACAAGGAGAATTTGTAACAACAAGACAATCCAAAACAAAAGGAACTAATTTCAAATTCTCCATGGGTGAGGAAGAATTGATTTCATGAGTGTTCATATTTTCTTCATTAACAAAATGATCAGTATTCAAGTTTTTCCCCATAAATTCCTCTTGCATTCCTTGTGATGGAAAAGATGAGATAGGATAATGAGATCCTGACATAACCATCGGTGTGACCCGAAGTGTCTCATTATCAACATGAAAAGCCTCATCTTGGGAAGCTACAAAAAAATATGAACTTGGAATTACAACACAAGAGGTATCTTTTTCGTCACAAAGAAGGTAAGGGGGAATGGAGTGGTGGGAGGATACATAGGTTTCTTCTGAAAAAAATAATTTTCTATTTGATCTATATCCCCCATAGTAACAAAAGATCCAGACATATGAATTCCATCCAAACCATTATCATTTTAAACATTTTTCTTTTAAATCTAAATCAATATGTAAAGGAACATTAGAACATGATTTAGACTCTTCATCCACTAGCTAGTCCATTTAATTAGTAAGAGAAAATAAACAATAAATTAAATCATTGTTATATGGCTTATCATCAAAAGGAAACCTATATCAAAGATGAACAAATCTGATAAGAAAATTTCCAAGAGATTCATCTCCGTTCTTCTTAAGCTCTAAAATTGTTGCACATAAATTATCATAATCATAATTCTCAAAGGCATGCAAAAATTCACGTATAAATTGTTCCCATGTGTGAATAGAGGTGGCTGACAATGTCTCGCATCAACTCTTGACCCGACATACAAAAGTGAGAGTGAATAACCTACAAATGATATTTCTATCAGGAATATTGTGAGAACCACAAAATTTCGAGAAATTAAAAGCATGTTTAGATGCAAATATTTCTCCCTCGCAATCAAATATTAGTTGTGAAAAGAAATGTAAAATATTTATGGGAGGTTTGGGAGGTTTAGGAGGTACAATACTAGAAAAAAACCTCCACAAAAGGATATGGGATGGATCCATTAGTAAATTAAAACAAAAATTAAAAAGAATGAATCTGCATGCTCATCTTGTCATCTAGACCTCCTTCTAGCACCATTTATGTTAACGAGACATAATGACCCGTTCAAGCAGATGGGGGAAAACGCCTGATGGAAAGTCCCAATTAGACCTACTCTCATTTGAGGTAGTGTTTCCCGTGAGTTTATGGGAAACACTGCCACTCATAATTAAAAAATAAAAATGGGAAAGACAATGAGTTTATCCCTAAAGAGTTCTAAATAATTTTGAGATTAATATAACTAAAGAAAATTAATCTAATCTAACTACTTTTAACCTATCCCGGGAGAAAAACTAATAGAATGAGTGTAGAGAAAGATAACCATCAAAAAAAAAAAAGTTCATGTATTCTAATGGTAAATGAAAGCAATAATGGTGTATATGCATAGACAAATAGTTGAAAAATACATCTAGAAGAGAGTGCAAAAATAATTCATACAAAAGAATCCTATCTACTCAATAAGAATATTAATGCATAAATAATAGTCTCTACTACATCTATCAAAGCCACAAATTTCTGAAATTCCTCCTACTCTTTATTAATTAGAAGTAAAAATACCATCCTTTGTTACAAAGGGAAAAATTTCTTCTTTTATCCGATGAGTTCTCTTTTTATAAGGTAGTAGAGACCATTGAGTTCTCCTCCCTGTTCATTTCATTTTTCCCCCAATTTCTTTTTTACATTTCAAAAATATGGATGTGGGAGTTACAAATGGAAAATGAAGAGACTCTCGAGAGGTTACATTCACCTTATGGCAATTTACAAATGATATTCATTAAAAAATAATCATTGACTCTTCTCATTGGCGTTACGTTCTATTCCTCAACATTTTCTAGGTGTTTCTGGCTTCTTCCCATTCATCTAAGTCTTTTTGAATTCTTCTCCTTTGTCTCA
>ML842897.1:0-11155 GCA_009831015.1 Picea engelmannii
CTCCTGGTATGACTACTGTGAACCCATCGAATTCCTCTGTCGGAATTCCTCTCCTCTCGACCATGTTACCGTCAATGAAGTTATGGGATGCTCCCCCATCGATCAATATTGTCACCTTGTGCCCCTGTAGGACACCTCTGACCTTGAAGGTATGATACCTCGAAAATCCTGACATCGAGGCCATGATTGGGTCCTTAGCTCCAGCCTGTGAAGATTCCTCTCCTGATGTTGGATGTCCCTGGTCCTGTGTCTGCTCCACTTCTTCATCCTCATCACTTTCACTATCAGAGTATACCTCAATGGAATGGGCCTTTCCCATTCTGTCCTTCCCGACGCATTTGTGTCCCGATGCCCATGGCTCCTGACAGCTGAAACACAATTTCTTTTTCCTCAACTCTCTCCTGGTCTCTTCATCCAGTTTGGGCTTGTCGACCCAATCTCTCTGAAGTGGTCTAATTTCCTTAGTCTTCGGGGTAAAAGTGGGTTTGGGCGGAAATCGACTTTTAAGTACTGCATCCTGCATGTCCCGAGCTTTGCTGACTGCATCCTATAAAGAGGTAGGCTTGTAGGCCTTGACCCATCCTCATAGAGGCTCCATTAGCCCCTCAACAAACAACATCACCAAACGACCCTCTGAAATGTCTGACACCATCACAACAACCCTCTGAAACTTAGATATATAGGCCTCTGGGCTACCTGTCTGTTTGAGCTGAGCCAACTCTCTGAAGTGAAGCTCGAGGTCCTTCCTGTCAAATCTCTCGATGAGTCTCTATGTGAAGTCTAGGTAGGAGGTAACCCCGACATGTCCCAAGGTGACTAACCCATGGTACCACCACTCATGGGCCTCGCCATCCAGGTGCAAGGTGGCCAACTTAATGGCATCTGTCTCTGTCATCTGGTGCAGCTGGAAGTAAGTGTCGAGCTTTTGCACCCATGATCTAGCGGAACATTTAGAGCCCCCGTCAAAGTTGGGAATAATGACTTTCCCAATAGTACGCTGCAACTCAAAATTTTGTGTCATGGCCCTCATGGGTCCTCTCAATCTGTTTTTGCTCTTCATATTGCAGAACTCCGCAAAGGACATGGCGGAGTGGAAATCATCTCCTAGCCTCCTATACTCCTCTAAATATGCCCTATAGGGCTCATCCTGATCAACCTACATCAATGGACCTGCGGCCTCATTCCCCAAAAATTGAGGCATAGTGGGTCTGGGGAATTTGGTGTACAAGTGGGGATGGCTCTGCATGGTAGTGCGTGAGTGGTTACCCTCTCCATTGTTTGAATCCCCATCACCATTCTGGTTCTGCTTCGTTGGGCCTTCTAACGAATTCTTAGCTAGCTGCCCCATAAGGTCCATCATGGCCTTTAGACCCTTGGCCAAATCATTCAAAATATTGAAAACACTGTTGATCCTGGTATCATCTTCTTCCCACATAGTTTCTTTTCCCTTAGGTGTGATAGATGGTGCTGCCTCTCTTGTTTCTTCCTCTCTAATCTCTTCTTCTTCTTCTTCCCACCCAGGGGGGTCTGGGGTTCTTCCCCTACATCTTCGGTAGGTAATGTTCTGCTCATCTTTTGGTCTCATAAATCTGATTATAAGTGCCCCTCAAAGCCCACAGCTGCAGAGGAACATGCTCTGATACCACTGTAAGATTCCGACTAGAGTTTTCTCCAAAAATTTCTATATTTTTAACTGTGACTTTCGTCAAACACTTCAGGAACAAATTACGAAGCAACAGTTCTGATACCTCTGTAAAATTTCTCTGACTAATATTTGTATTTTCCCCCAAGGCTGAAGTGATTTACTTTATTTGGTGGTTCAGGTATTAACACAACAGTTTGTAAGTGATGTCATATCATGACACAAATTGGTTATTTAATAGCATGGGTACATATGAGATAATAACACTGCCCAGGACAATTGTTGCCTTTATTTATTCAATAACAAAAATACATAATAAAGTTCACATAATCGTACACAGTAAGATATGAAGGAACCTGATGTATATCTCTTGGAATCAACCTTCTCGGATGCTGAGTTTATGTGAATGGACAAGAAATGAACAACAACAAAATACCTTGAATCTACAGGCCTGTAAGTGCCCTTCTGATATAGAAGCAAGAGAGATAGGTAGATCTGATCGTTCTGGAGCTGATCGTTCTGGAGCAAGGCACTCGATCCCAACTGCTACTAAATTCATCCACAGAGTTAACACGTCTTTCCCACTGTCCAAATAACCTCCCAACAGTGAGCAATTAACCCAGAATTGAGGTCGACCCCTCCAATCTGCAAACTGATGTCGAAGGTTGATTTCCACGCTGAAATATCAGTCCACAATTAGTAAAACAGGCCAGCAATGATCAACTCGACCCCCCTAGATGAGTAAGTGTCTCGGTCAAGGGAGAAATGCACCCAACACATGAAGGAATGCGCCCAGGTAAGGGAACAATATGCCCAACAAAGAATAAACTCGTCCCACATTGCCCAACTCTACCCCACAACAGAGGATAATGCTCAGAAATAAGGAAACTCGGTCCTCGTGATGTAGTCGACCTCTTTGACAGAGATAGCTCAACCGCTATCACTGAAACTCAGCCACAATGAAGTAGAAATGCTGCCACTAAAATATCGAAGCAATCAATGAAGTCCAAGGAAGAAATCTGGATGATCCCTTCTTCAAACTAGCTAGGGTGTATCGTCGCAACACCGAAACCAACAAATGCCCTATGGTTTCCACAAACCCTAGACTCTTTCCTCAAGAGCTCTCAAAATCTAAATTGCAAGTGAGTGAATGCAAGAGTGAGGGGCGCCCCCCTCTTTCCCTTCTTTTATTTCTCCATTGAGTTATTTCCTGCTCACTTTATTTTTTATTTTCTTTTTTTTTTAAAGTCACATTATGCGTGCCCACTTTATAATTTTTAAGTGACTTTATTTGCCTAAGACTCATGTTCCCCTTTTTCCCTTTTTCAATTTATAAAGTCATTTCCTAGGCAAAAGTTGAGTTCCTTGGGTAACTTTTCCGACTTAGCCTACGAGAACCAATTTAGGCTAGCGGAACCACTCCTTATGCTTCCTAGGCCAACGGGGACATTACAACTATAAAAGAAAATGCCTAGCTAAAATAAAGGTAGAGGCATAAAAAGCTAAAAAAGGTGACCTATGCATGTCTAAGACTTTGAGGGTCATCACATGGATCATCCCCTTTCCCTTTTCATCACTAATTTCATTAATTGCCATCTTCTACCTGAAAACTTAGGAAATATGGATTTTCTTTAGGAATGGGCTCATTTAAAACAATTAGTAATGTTTCCCTAGGTAAGACTTAGGCAAGTGTCAAAATTAATTTGAATTGTTATGCTTACTAGGAAATTGTCATTTGGAAATTACAAATTAATGATTTTCTAGGAGGCTAAACTCATCATCTTAGGTGGATATTATACATTGGAGTACTATTTGACACATGGAGCGTCCCATTTTCTTTTGAGCACATGCACATTATCATAACTTAAAGGAGGGGCGAATTATGCTTTGACGTGTTGATTATCACCTTGAAAAGGCTAAGCACTTGGTCTATTTCACCATTTTTGACTCCTTCTAAAGGGGTTAACTACTTAGAACATTATTTTATTGTATTTTGACCCTTTCTAAAGGGTAAATCATTATTTTATTGTAAGAGCACATTAAATATATTATTTTTGCTCATGGTTTGTTAGGGAAAATGATTTTACCCATGGTATTGTAAACGATTTTGAGCCTCCTCTTCATCTATAAAAGAGGAGGCACTCTCATTTGTAAATCATTGGAGAATAAAGAGAGAATTTTCTGCCTAAAGCTATTGTCTACTTTTATTGGGTTCCTTGCTTATTTGATGGAGAATGGCTTGGATGCTTGTTGCTGATGTGGAGAATGGTATATACTAGAGTGTGTTAGAGAGTTAATTTGGTGTTCTTGTATTGGCACGTTTGAATGAGCTCTTATTTCACACCATTTATATAAGCAAATGATGCCCTAATGACTTCACCAAATAGTGGATTGTCATCATCCATCTTGCTGCAGAGATAAGATCGATCCAACAAATCAACGTATGATCCCATTAATGCCAAAATAAAGGTCGTCGATCCATATTAGTATGCAGGGTTTTATCACCAGATCGAGAGAATATCACTCATTTCGAGGGTCAATTTCATATCAAAATTTTCGAGTCAAAAGGTCGACCACAGATCTGCTCTGCAATTTTATTGTTCTATGAATTGTTTACTTTTTTCTTTGTGGGTCGTAGTCTAGGCCGAAATCAGACTTTTCCAGCAACCTCATCGCTTTGTTCTTTGCTGGTCGTATTCTTTTGATTGGGCAGTTGAATACTTAGGAGTCACACTAACTCTGAAATTTGCAAGAGGTCGACATGCTGTTACAGTTAGGGTCTCATCGATGTGTTATACATCGGTCCACTTTCCATGCTAAATTTCTTTGAACGGTTGAAGGTTGAATTCTTTTGGTGGTAAGTGAACAAGAGAACGAATCTGGGTTTCCATGGATATGGTCAAGGCATTTCAGGTTTAGTGTTTTCAGTGAACCATAATGATCATTTATAAATCGTTCCTTTCACTTATATTTTGCAAATGCGGGTAAGTTTATGATAAATGGAGGATTGTAATGTCCCTATCCAAATGATCACTCCAGGAGATTGACGGAATAGCCTAAGTGATTCCCGTAGGCTATAGTGAGTGAAAGAAAAGGGAATTAATTAATTATTTAATGTCAACGGGGCGAAAAAACAATCTTTTTAAAAGTGACGTTGAGTAATTAAGTGAAAAGGTGTTTTAAGTGATTTTGAGCTTATAAACTCACTTTACTTTATTAAAAGGGTAAAAGGGTAAAAAAAGGGTGAACGAGGAGTTAAAAGAGGAATGAGGGCGCCCTCTCTCATTATGCATTGTTGTTTTCTAAAAAAGAATTGGAGAGAGCTCTTGTGGCTTTGGCTCTTGGGACAAAAAACCATAGAGAAAGATTGGGTTTGGTGGTGAGACTATCCACCCTAGCCGGTCGTGGAGGAAAGATCATTCAGATCTTTCATTGTATTTCATTGTGGCCGAGTTTTAGCATTCGATTACTGGGTTCTTCATTTGCAGAGGTCGATTTGGCTTGAAGAGGGCAAGTTGGCTTGTGGCTGCATTTTTGGTGTTGTGGGTAGTGTTTTCTTAGCTTGAGGGTCGAGTTTCATTGTTGGATTGTGTCTTGCTGCAACGTAACCGAGTTCTATGAGAGGAGGGCCATATTTACCCTAGTGGGCCGAGTTTCCATTGATGGGATAGATTCTGTGAGCAAGGGGGGTCGAGTTTAGAGTGTGAGAGGTCGAATCTTCTCCATTGGGCCGAGTTATCTCATCCTAGGCAGAGTACTTGCAGCTGGGTGAATTATGAGACTAGCAGGGTCGAGTTTATGCTTGTTGGAATCGCCTCTTGTTTGCTAGGCGAGTTGTATCCAAGTTGGGTCGAACTTTGTTGTGAGGGGGTCAATTTCTTGCTTGGGAAGTTGAATATTACAAGGGGGTTGAATTCTGGGTGGCAAAGACCCATTTTGCACCTGTACAGTGGGAGCTTCTTTTGTTGTTACATCCAAACACCATCTCTAATTTCCAGCCAAGTTGTACCATTCAAGTGGCTACATTTTCAAGACAATCTTGTGAGTTATATTTTGATTGTATCAGTTCTGATTTAGAGGATAATAAATATCAGATTGGCTCTTTCTTTTGCTTTGGGTTAGTTCCCGTTCATAGTTAATTGCTGTCCTATACTATGTGTTAAATATATTTCCAAAGGATGCAAACTGTTGGTGAGAACCATTCCATCAACAAACACTTATAAACCACTACACAACAAAGTGTTTGACGAAATGTCTATACAACAAAACTAAGGAAAAATCCAAAAACAAATTCTAGTGGGGAGATTACAGAAACCTTTGCCCCGGTTGTAAGACTAGAAGCTATCATAATGTTTTTGGCATTTGCGTGTTTCAAGAACTTCAAAGTCTATCAAATTGATGTCAAGTTAGCCTTTATCAATGGAAATCTAGAGGAAGAAGTATACATTGAACAACCATAAGGGTTCTTATTATCATAAAATAAGGATTGTTATGGCACAAGTTGTAGGTTGTGCAAGGCCCGACCCAACCAAGGAACAAGTGCTATAACTATGGGAATCCTACACCCAATGTCACCTCAATGTAGGTCCCGCACTTCAAGGGTGACTAGGTCACTCTAGGGAGGTGATCCCGGTGACCCTAGGGGGTTTGAGATGGAGATGGATGAAAGTGAAGCCCCTGTTATCCCCTATCCTAGGGATAACTAAGGAGATTATGTCTCGAGGCCCACAGGTCCTAGAGATGGAGTACTGAGAGCCATATGACTTGAGCTTGGCCCCGGAGGGCCCATCTTTTCTTCAATGCCTCCTATCTATTAGCAGCAGCATCATCCATCTCATCGGCCTAATTCTCAAGTAGCAGTGGGTCTTGCTCCATGAGGTAATGAGTCCGGGTATCATGGTATGTGTCACTCTGATTCTCAAAACATTTGAATATGTGCACTGAATTCTCTTTTGTTTCATGACGTTTGCTTGGAAATTATGCTCTTTAACTTTTCCATACTTGGGGGGGATGATAGAGTGCCCTAGTAAGTTGGTTCCCTTGGGGATGAGTTGTCACTGGGTGGGTCTATGAAAGGTCATCGTCCATTCCTTCCATACTTACCACTTTTCGTCATTATCCCTCTCATCATTCCCCTACATTGGTTCGGGCATTGGGTTTGCCAAGCTAGTAAGGGTTGTACCTTGCCTTGTGGGAAGAAGGGGCTCAAGGCCCATAGGGTAAAAATAGTTGGCAAAAGTTAAAAGCCTACACGAAACCATGAGATGCTTCGCCCAGGGATTCTTGAGAAAGCAATAAAAGGCTTCTCAGCAAGAAAAGGGGACTCGTAAAATAAAAAAAGCTCGAGACCTAGTTGGTGGATAGGAGGTCTCATCACGAGCCGACCTATTAGGGCCATGGGCATGTAGCGGTATGACACTGCCATCCATCTGGTCACCAAACCAGGGTAGTGGCTCTTGGTGGCATAGCCAAGAGAAAGGGGGTCTCATCACGAGCCAACCTTCTCATTTCCGTGAAATGCTTGTGGGTAACGCTGTCATCATTGGTCACCACGCCAGGACAATGTCCTCCAACTATTCTCTTGAAAAGAAAAAGAAATAAGACAAAGAGTAAAAGGCATTGAATGGGCTAGGAAACAATGGCATCCATGACAAGGTGCAGCTCACCCTCTACAGAGGCACCCACAGGTAAGACCTACATTTCCCTGTTATCACTGCACTCGTTGCCTAAACATTCCCTACACCATCTCATACATCTACATGACCTAGATTGGTCTTCACCTGGGAAACACCCCAAACCTGAGGAGGATTAGCCCAATAGGACGTCCTGAGACCCTCTCCAAACCTGGCTTGTTAAACTGCATAACGTCTTTGAGCATTTGTCTGGGTAAGGGGGGCTTTGATGCACATGTTTGGGTAACTTGATTATTAGATGTGATTGACATTGCTATGATCCCTGTGACTTATGAGCTGATGGAGGGCATACTTGTTGTTGCTGCAGGACCAGGCCCGACGAACACGTACATATGGGGAGATGATTAGTTTGGACTTCTATGGGGCTAAAAGTCCACCAGTTGCATGTTGTGACCCCAGCCAGGGGTAGAGGGACACCAAAGGCTTGCACCAGAGAAAAAGGACGTTCCATCAGAGACACTTTGACAGGCCTGGACCTAGGGGGGTCTTGCCCTTCCACCATGACATTGGCCCTTGAAGGCCCCTGACGTCATCATATTGAGCCTTGACTTCATCCAGTTAGGGTTTTGGCATGAGGACGGCTTGGTTGGCACGTGTGGCATCTTTGGAGGCCTTTTGAGGCCTAACGTTCCACTTTGGAGGTCTAGCGTTCCATGAAGGGGCCTAACGTCACCCTAGGAGGGGCATGATGTCATCCCTAAAGACAAAATTAGGGCTTTTAATTGTTAATTTATGTAAAACTGGATTTTTGATGTAAACTAGCCATGTCGGCCTTTTTTGACCTAAAATGTAATTAAAGGTCATTCATATTGTATAAAGAGAGAGTTAAGACTCACATTTTTTCATCATCTTTCACTCACACAAGTGTGAGGTCTGAAGTTCGGCCTCTTTTAAGGCTTATTGGCTGAAATTAAGTGGTGCGCAACTCTTGGAGGAGGCTATTTTTGGTGTATTTTTGCATTTTCATGGTGGAAAGTTTTCAACTAGGGTTTGTGGCTAGATTATTCTTGATGAAGTAAGTAAAAATCTGCAATCCTTCTTTATTTTGAATGGTTATGGTACATTTTCTTATTCATTTCTAAGATTATGAAATTGCAAGTTTGAAACCCTAGGAGAAAAGCACATGTTATTGTCCTTTTCTTTATAATTTTTCACCTACCTGATTTTGCTAGAGTACATCTCCCTTGAAGAATGTGCTAGAACCCTACCTTTGTAGCACTCTAGTAAAGATTTTCCAGGTCCTATCAAGCTGCCAACTAGGTCTGTCTTTGACCTCAAGTTGGCTCCAAGTTTCAACTGTCAATGAAGGTTTTGCTGCTGTTTTAGGACAGCCAACAGTTCATGAACTTCTTGCTGATTTGTTACGGTTACATTTGCAATTGAGGTGCTCTAGCATGTAGTTTTAGTCAGCAAGGGTTAGCACATGCATACCAAAATAAATGTAACACCTAGAGATCTTTACAGCTGAAAATACAGTAGCTCTACACTCTAACATACATGAAATTGAACACAGGTATTTTTGGTCAACATGACCCTGGATAAAACCCCCAGGGAAAACCAGTTTGGAATATATGTTTATATATGAGGAGAATAGATGGTGGAATACAACAAGTACAAAATATAGATGAACCTGATACAATAGCAGCTTGATCCAAGCTGCAACACTAGTCCAAATGAAGCAAGAGTGCTCTAGGATGGTGCGCCCGCTAGAAATGCTGACAAGACCACTGAAATGGTGCTAGAAGCCAACTGAAACCTCTGAACAAAAAACCCCTCCAAAGTACTTTGATACTGATGAGTAGCCTCCCTCTGAAATAGACCTCACTGCAATCTGAGCTCTGAAAGTCCTCCCCACTGATGATGCGCCCTCCTCACCAAGTGCACCCTCTTCAGAACAAGAATCTCCCCACTAAATAAACAAGGCCCTAAGCTTGCTGGCTATCTCCATGGAAGGGAGTGCCCAAGCTAGCCTCACCATATGCTTGAAACCTCATCATCATGCTCTCTCTCAAACTCTCCAAGTGAACAAATGAGTGAATGAGCTCATCATCCTCCTTTGCGCCCCTATTGAACCTCCATAAGGAAACCTAAATGATCAACGACTGAGATCATTCCATCTCAAGTCTAATCAAAGGTTGAGATCTCTCCAAAAGAATCTCACTCTCAAACCCACTTTGGGTTAAGTTCCCTAAGTTCACTTTATGTCTCCTAATTCACCCACAAAGTGAATTAATAGTCATTTTAGGCATAAATGACCAAATTTCACTTTTGACTTAAATCTCCTAAGTCAAAGTGAAATTAGACATAAAGTACAAGGCACAAAGTACATAGTACTTCTCACATGTGTTTAGGAGCTCACAAACACATGGGGAACACCTCCCAAGGTACATAATCTCAACACTCCCTCTTATCGAGAAAGGTGTTTCTCACCAAGCCCATCTTGTCTCTGAAGTAGACATGTTTTCCCCTTGGCAGGGCCTTGGTGAGGATGTTTGCAATCTGCTCATCAGTGGATATATACTGTAACTGCACTGCGCCTCTCTGAACCCAATCACGGATGAAGTGATACCTAATCTCAATGTGCTTCGACCAGTCATGGAAAACTGGATTCTCAGAGAGTTTGATGCAACTCTGATTATCGCAGTGTATGACAGTCTGTGGCATCTCCTGACCAAATAACCCTACCAGCATCTTACGAAGCCAAATGGCCTCGCAACTGGCCTGACTGGCCACCATGTACTCTGCCTTGGCTGAACTCAAAGCAATTGACTTCTGCTTCCGGCTGAACCAGGAAACAAGTCCTGACCCCAAACTAAAGCAACACCTTGAGGTGCTTTTCCTGTCAGTAGCACATCCTGCCTAGTCTGAGTCGGTGTAGCCAACCAAATTGACCCCATCACCTCTGATATAGTCAAGGCCAAAATCAACTGTCCCAACAATGTACCTCAACATGTGTTTTGCCCCAATCCAATGAACACTCCTCGTCTCTACCATATGTTAGTTGAGAGTGTTCACGGCAAAACAAATATTTGGTCTGGTGTTGACCAGATACATGAGTGAACCGATCAACTGCCTATAAACTGTAGCATCTACCAACTAGGAATCTGAAGCACTAAGTTTCTTCCAGTTGGTAACCATGGTTGTCGACGTAGGTCTGCAGTCCTCCATCTGAAATCTGCTCAGAATATCTGCAACATACTTCCCCTGCCTGAGAAATATGTGTCCCTCCTCCTACCATACCTAGAAAATAGTGCATCAACCCAATGTCACTCATCTCTGTTGAAATAATGTAACTGCAAAGAGTATTCTTATTATTATTGATATTTTATTCATAGGATCAATCCCCATTGTGGATTGATCATGTCGGTTATTGTAATAGGACCAAATCCCCTTTTGCGGATTGGTCAACAGACAATTATAATAGGCAGAATAAGAAGTCAGCCCCAGCAGTTAATAAGAAGACCCAGAAATATAATAAAGGTGGGTTTACCCACCCAGTTGGAGAAGTTGGCTCTGCCAGTGAAGAGACACTTCACACGTGCCAGACTTGTATAAATAAAGGAGGCTAGCGCCTCATTTGAACATAACTCACTTGCTCAGTTTGAGAGACAAGTTCTGATCTGTTACCGGCAAAGGAGAGAGAGAGTGACACATATCTTGGAGAGGACTTTCTGTTGTAGCATAGAGATCTCTTGGCATTGTATTGGCTATCTATATTAAGGAAGTTTTGCTGGGTTTTCTTCCCCTAGAGGGTTTCCCAGGATAAATGCTGTGTCTCTTGTGATTGTGTATTTCTTAGTGATCTTGGATTATGCTATTG
>ML842897.1:11255-26162 GCA_009831015.1 Picea engelmannii
CTAGTTGTAAACCTTCCAATGATAGAAAACACCATAAACATGCCAAGAATGATTCTCCACAAGAGTAGCGCCTCAACTCCAAGAGCAAATACCAAGACAAAAGACTAAAAATGATCCTCTCACAAGAGAGTGAGTTGTGTTATTTAAAATGAGAGGCAATGTCCTCTCTTTATATCATTCAAATGACCTTTAATTACAAAAATAGGTCATTAAAACAGCCGACAAGGCTAACTAACAATAGTTACATTATTTGTCACATTAACTGCTAAAATGTCATAATTATGAGCTAAAAGGGAGACGCCAGGCCCCTCTAAGGGAGACGTTGGCCCTTTTTGGGCAAGATCAGCATCCAAGAAGCAAAACGTTGGCCCCTCTGGGGCTCCTGCAAGCTGTCACATGTGCCAAATGACCTAGCACACTGCCACATGCTTCAGAAAACGTCCAGCTGCCTCAGGTGACGCCCTGTCCATCAAAAACAATCATCTAATCTGCAGTGGGTGATCCCCCTTAGGCCAGGCTCTTCTATGGTGTCCTAGTGGAACGTCCCTCTGTCTTCTTCGTGCCAATGCTCATCACAACGTTGTCCTGCCTCTGCCATCCCAGCAACCATCTGATGGGCTCTTCAGCCCCATGGAGGTCCGAACTAATCATATTTACCGGTCCACTTGTACCTGTCCGCCGGGTATGGCCCTGCACATCAAAGACTACACCCTCCATGGGCTCATCAGTCCTAGGGATCATAGCAATGTCAATCATATTTCATCATTAAATTTATCAAATACATGCATGAAATCCTAGCATATAGTCTAAGAGCTCCACGACATTACACGGATCTACTATACAAAGCTGAAGAAGACCAACAGAATGACCTATTGGGCTAATACCCACAAGAGATGGAAAGTTTCCTCAGAAGATCATTCAAGCCATGTTTTATGAGGTGATGTAGTCTAGGGATGTCCAGTCACAGTAAGACCAAGGGCAGGTGTTGTCTGTGGGTGCCTTTGTAGGAGGCGAGTTGTACCCGTCATGGATGCATTTTTTCCAAGCCCTTTATTGCCTTTATTTTTCTTTTATTGCTTTTCTTTCTTTTTTATTTCAAGGTCTGACTAGAGGACACTGCCTTGGCGTGGTGACCAGAGCTGACAGTGTTACCCACGTTGTCACCCTGTGGGTAACGTTGTCACCACTGGTCACCACGCCAGGACAGTGTCCTCCAACTATTCTCTTGAAAGGAAAAAGAAATAAGACAAAGAGTAAAAAGACATTGAATGGGCTAGGAAACAATGGCATCCATGACAAGGTGCAGCTCGCCCTCTACAGAGGCACCCACGGGTAAGACCTACATTTTCCTGTTATCACTGCACCCCTTGCCCAAACATCCCCTACACCATCTCATGCATTTACATGACCTAGATTGGTCTTCACCTAGAAACACCCCACACCTGAGGAGGATTAGCCCAATAGGACATCCTGAGACCCTCTCCAAGCCTGGCTTGTTAAATAGCATAACACCTTTGAGCATTTGTCTGGGTAAAGGGGGGTTTGATGCACATGTTTGTGTAACTTGATTATTAGATGTGATTGGCATTGCTATGATCCTTGTGACTTATGAGCCCATGGAGAGCATACATGTTGTTGTTGCAAGACCATGCCCGACGGACAAGTACATATGGGGAGATGATTAGTTCGAACCTCCATGGGGCTAAAAGCCCACCAGATGGAAGTTGTGACCCCAGCCAGGGGCAGAGGGATACCAAAGGCTTACACCAGAGAAAAGGGAGGGCGTTCCACCAGAGACACTTTGACAGGCCTAGACCTAGGAGGGTCTTTCCCTCCCACCATGATGTTGTCCCTTGAAGGCCCCTGACGTCATCATATGGAGCCTTGACGTCCTCCAGTTAGGGTTTTGGCATGAAGACAGCTTGGTTTGCATATGTGGCAGCTTCTGAGGTCTTTTGAGTCTTAACGTTTCACTTTGGAGGCCTAGTGTTCCAAGAAGGGGCCTAACGTCACCCTAAGAGGGGCATGACGTCATCCCTAAAAGACAAAATTAGGGTTTTAATTGTCATTTTTATGTAAAACTAGATTTTTGACATAAACTGGCCATGTCGGCCTTTTTTGACCTAAAATATAATTAAAGGTCATGATTATTGTATAAATAAGGGAAAAATCTCTTTATTTTTCATCATCTCTCACTCACACAAGTGTGAGGTCTGAAATTCAGCCTCTTTTAAGGCTTATTGGCTGAAATTAAGTGGTGCGCAACTCTTGGAGGAGGCTATCTTTGGTGTATTTTTGTATTTTCATGGTGGAAAGTCTTCAACAAGGGTTTGTGGCTAGATTATTCTTGATGAAGTAGAAATCTACAATCCTTCTTTATTTTGAATGGTTATGGTGCATTTACTTGTTCATTTTTAAGATTATGAAATTGCTAGTGTGAAACCCTAGGAGAAAAGCACATGTTATTGTCATTTTTCATAACTCTTCACCTACTTGATTTTGCTAAAGAACACCTCCCTTGAAGGATATACTAGACCTCTACCTTTGTAGCACTCTAGTATCATTTCTTCATTAAGCTTCATACATTTATTTCAAGTTTGATCTAAAGAAGAAGGAAAACACTAGGACCTAGGGTTACCTACTTCCTAGCATCTTTTCCTTCTAGGGTTTTAGATATTGAGGCCTTAGGTTACTAACACCTCAACCATCTTCCCTTTCCTTTAGCTCATCTATTATCATTTGTATTTTCCCTCTAAGAATTGTCGCTGCAACTTTGACTCCATTTACCCTAAAAGGCACTAGTTCATACCTTGCAAGTGATTGATTGACTAAAACAACTTTTAAACCATCTACCTTAAGGCTTTTACTAACTACTTCTAACATTAGATTAGACTAACCCACTAAGTAATTTGTTGTTGTTGCAAAAGATTGCTACAGCCATCTATAACGGCAGCAAATTCATCTTAAAAGCAAGATTTAAAGCTGATTACACATTGCTATCATTGCTTCTGACAATTATTATCATTTTGTCAAGTTTATACTATCATTTCTTGTCATTTTTGAAGCATTTTTGAGGCATAATTGTGTAGCTATTGCTAAATATATATTGTTGTTATAAATACTTTTGTTGCTTCAGCTTTTATATCAGCTTGCTCTTTTTATCAAAGTCTATGGTTTTATGAAGCACTAACATCATATGGTACTTGCAAATAGCATATTTTCTTGTTGTCTTGTTCTGAGCAAGTACACTTAAATATTATCTTGCTTCATCTCATTAAAACCTTCGGAACTTTTGATCAGAGTGACCTGTGAAAGGGGTGGGACTATCCTGATACTTTTACCTTAGCCTTCTCAAACCCCCAGGTCACTGGGGACGTCTCCCCTGGGGTACCACTCCTAAATAGAAAGAGGTGTCTTATTAAGGTGACAGTGATAGGACATCCTCCTTGTTACGCCAATTTAGTATTCACTTGCCTTTGGCTTTGGGCAAGTACAAATTGCCCGATAACACTCCCAATTGTTGTCGGAGATATTCAAATGTCCCTTTGGGAAGGGATTTTGTGAAAATATCTTTGTTGGCACTATATTCCAACTTGACATTTTGTTCTACTACTTGTTCTCTTGAGAAGTGATACTTGATTAGAATATGCTTTGTTCTCAAGTGCATAACAGGATTCTTTGAAATATTTATTGCACTTGTGTTGTCACAAAGTATTGAGATTGGATGATCATATCCTACCTTAATATCTCTCAATGTCTACTTCATCCAAAAAACTTGTGTGCAACATGATGTTGTTGCTATATACTCAGTGTCTGCGGTGGATAGAGAAACTGAAGGTTGTTTCTTGCTCAACCAAGACACTAGACTGTTGCCCAGAAAGAATGCTCCTCCACTTGTACTTTTCCTATCATCAACATTGCCTACTTAATCTGCATCTGTATATGTTGTTAGAGTGAAATCTTCACCTCTTGAGTACCACAAGCCGAAGTCCAAGGTGCCCTTTAGATATTTGAATATTCTTTTCACTGCTCGCACAGGAGTTTCTTTTGGTGCAGCTTGAAACCGTGCAACCAATCATACTACTTGCATAATGCCCGCCCTTAATGTCGTCACATATAATAGGTTGTCAATCATTGACATGTACAATGTTTGATTTGCCTCTAGGGACTCATCATCTTTGCTCAATTTACAACATATGACCATGGGTGTGCAAACTAGTGCACAATCTTCCATTCTGAATTTCTTCAACATTTCCTTGATAATCTATAAACCAAGAAAGAATGATAGTTCACCAAGCATAGACATCTCAAATTCCTTTTGCATTTCCTTTGCAAACTCTTGGCACACTTTGTTTATACTACCTACAAAAATGATGTCATCTACATAAACCACAACAATTAATCGATTTTCATATTCCCTCTTGATGTAGAGATTGTTGTATGCAATTCCTCTTTTGAAGCCTTGATGTTGTAGATATTTATCAAGTCTTGAATACCAGGCTCTGGGGGCTTGCTTTAGCCCATAAAGTGTTTTTTTCAATTTGCCCAAATGATCCTTGTTATCCCCATTTTGTGGATAACTAAGGAGATGATGTCTCGATGCCCTCAGGTTGCAAATATGGAGTGTTGAGAGACTACATGACCATCAGTACGGTTTGCACAAATGAAAAACCCACTCACCACCACAGATGGTCATAGGTTTACAGATGGCATCGACCACACCAGTTGGCTTCCGAAAGGCAATGGGCCTTGCTCCATGAGGTACAAGTCAGTATTATGGTGAGCATCATTTCAATACATAAGCCATTTACTTATGTTGTATCTTAGATTGCTCTAGATTTCATGATATGTGCTTGGACATTATGCATTTTACCCTGCTTCACCTTGGTGGTTAACATTGTACCCTAATAAGTGGTCTTCTCTGGGATTGGGTTTGCTACTGGGAAATCCCTTAATTAGCCATCGTACCGCTCCCAACCATACTTACCATTTTCCATCATTATTCCCCTTCGTTTCCTTATCACTTGGGATTTTAGGGTGTATTGACCCAAGAAGGGGTTGTCCCTCATTCTATGGGAAGAAGGGGCTAAAGGCCCAGAGGGGTTGGTGTTGGGTAAAAGATAAAAGCCATATATGAACCTTCCAGATGCTTCGCCCAAGGATCACTCTAGAGAGCAATAAAACGCTCATCTTTGAATAAAAGGGGACCCATAATATAACGAAGGAATGCCTGAAAGGTAGATTGAAGGATAGGAGGTCTCATCACGAGCCGACCTATCATGTCCATGGATATCTAGTGGTATGACATTGTCATTATCTGGTCACCAAACCAGGGCAGTGACTCTTAGCTGCATGGCTGAGAGAAAGGGGGTCTCATCACGAGCCAGCCTTCTCATTTCCAATAGGCATTTGTGGGTGACATTGCCACCATCTGGTCACCATGCCAGGGCAATGACCTTCAACCTCTCCTTGTGCTAAAGAAAATATAAAGAAATAAAGATAAAAGGAAAATAAAGGGCTTGGGAAAAATGCATTGCGGACGAAGGTACCACACACCTTCTACAAAGGCACCCATGAATGAGACACTACGACCCCTAGTATGTCATGAGCCCTATGCCCATTAAGTCTTGACCCCATCCACCTCATACATTTTACATGGCTTAGAGAGGGACCTCTTGGAGGCTCTCCTTGACCGGAGGCAAGATCTACCCAATAGGACACCTCGTCAACCCTCCCATACTTAAGCTTGACAAGTCACATAGTGTCTTTGAGTTGTTAATTGTTTGATATGGTAATCTTTGATGCACATGCTTAGATGGCTTGTTGATTGATTGGATCCACTTATCATGATGTTATGACTTGAAAGTTGAGATCCTTAGAGGGTGTGTCCATTTGTTTTTGCAGGACCTAGCCGATGCACAGTTTTGGGAGAACAAGCCTAGCTTGGGCTTCCATGGGGCTACAAGCCCGCAGGTTGGATGCCAAAGGCCTGCATGCCAGATGGAAGAGAGATGACGTCGACGACCTTGATGATGAATGGATGATCTAGACCACCCATTGCTTGCTAAACGATTTTCCCAAGAGGGGCAAAACGTCCCACTTTTGAGCATGACATCATGGTATTGGGGGTTTGGGATTGGTGGTGAGGTGCCACTCACTTGCACTTGGACACTTTGAGGAGAAGGTGGTTTTCACCAAGAAGAGATCATCTAGATGCTTGGCACATGGCCTTAGGAGGCGCTTCCATCCTTCTCCAGCACCAATGACCTCCTCAAAGTGGAAAAACGACCCCTAAAGGGGTGACGTCATCCTTAATTAGGGTTTAATTTGTGCAAAAGATGAAATATTAAGTGAATTGTTTAATATTATTGTGTTAAGGGAGAAAGATTAGGGCAAGATTAGGGTTGTGAATTGTTGCAGCTATGTGAGACATTCTTCAGCTTACAAACCTGTGAGGTGTGGATCATTGCAGCGATGTGAAGTGTTTCTCTCAGCTTACAAACCTGAGAGAAAGCCCCTAAGAAGGGTACGTGGTTCCTGCCTAAGACAGAGCTAGGAACGTAGAGATGACCTCCTCCATTCAGAGAGTTGAGAAGAACTCCATATGATTATCCAATAGAAAAGTGATATGTTGAGTTAGGACGTGCTTGTGGTTGAGCACAAGGTGAACGTGTGAAATCCCAAAGTGTTGGGTGCATCGTCATGAAACAGGGATGAAGATGATGTATTAGCCTCCTCTGAGCAGCAGAGTTGACGAGAAGACTCCAGATGATTCTCCTGTCGGTGGCAGTGGGAAAGCAGATCTGTAGAGTGGATGTGCCTATGGACGAGCACAAGTGAACGTGTGAAGACCTGGTTCTTTTGTGTAATGCAGTGAATCAAAGCTATGACATCCCTATGGATGTGCCCCTAGTGGATGAGCCCTAGTGGGTGTATCAGATCGTTTGATATATATTGTTCAAGAGTCAGACCTACCTGTAACCCTAATTGTTATGTAAAGGGTACAGGTTGGCCCCACCTTAATGTGTTTAATATTAAATGTAAGAGAAAATTAATATTAATATTAATATTAATTATTATAATAATAATAATAATAATATGACTTAGAGAGGTCAGCCGTGTTGAGCCAATAGACACTTCAGTTGATAGGACAAGTCTAATATAAGTAAAGGAAAAATTCCCCATTGTGGAAATCGATCATTCAAGCAAGTTTGGAAATTTCAGCAAGTACACTTCTTTGGCAAAAGGTGCACACCTCTCTTGGGCGCTAGAGTTCTAGGGTTTGAGCACCCTTTTGTGTGCTAGGTCTTTCTTGGTGGAAAAGGTGTTTCTCTTGAAGATTATAGCAAAGGATTTGGTTGGGTTTTCTTCCCTTGTTGAGAAGGGTTTCCCAGGATACATTTTGTGTTCTTGTGCATGGTACTTCTTCTTGTGATCTTGGTTGCTGCAGCATTTATGGTTATGGTTAAATGATAAAATGGAATGAACTTCATGCTTAACCTAATGCTTATGAAAAATCAACATTAGAGGACCTCGAACTATGGGATATAGTTGAGGAGCTTGTTGTTGTTCCTCCTGCTACTACCCCCGTCTTGTTGGCGGAGTTCAGGAAGAGGAACAACAAGGCAAAGAGGACCATATGTGATGCACTGCGGGATAATATCATTCCCCACTTGACCAAGAAAGCTTATGCATATGAGATGTGGGCATCTCTATGTAAGCTTTATCAGAGCTCTAATGAGAACCAAAAGATGGTTCTTCATGATCAACTCAGGGGCATTCGCATGCTCAAGAGTGAGTCGATGACTTCATTCCTTGGTCGATACAACCAGATCAGAGACGTGCTTGGAGCCATTGCAGAGGTGGTGGAACCCAATTCTATGGTGAGGACAGCCTTAAACAACTTTACCAAACCATGGGGTCCATTCATTCGCGGCATTGTTTCCAGGGAGGTCATGCCCACATGGGAGAGGATGTGGGATGACTTCATCCAAGAGGAGACTAGACTTGTAGCAAAGGCTTTTAGATAGCAGCAGCAGCAGCAGTCAGGTCAGGGTGATGAGGATCTTGCTCTTTGGAGTCTGGACAAAGGGAAAGAAGAAGGTCGGTCGGCAGGGTCCCAAGTTTGGGGCCCCACCACAGGGAGGAGAGAGCAGCAGTGGTCAGAAGAGAGGTATGAGCAAAGTGAAGTGCTTTGTTTGTAAGAAGTTGGGGCACTATGTTGGACAGTGTCCCAATAGGAAGAAGACGAGGGGTGGTACCGCAGCTACAGTAGAGGAGGCAAAGTTTCTGACTCAGTTCGAGAGAGAGTGTGCTTTCCTCATATGTTGCACTTCAGTTGAGACGGCACCCAGTGTCTGGTATATTAATAGAGGGGCTTCAAGCCATCTGACTGGAGTCAAAGAGCATTTGACTGATCTCAGAGACATCGAGGTCAAGATGGAGATTGCTCTTGGAGATGACTCCTTGGTTAGAGTTGTTGGGATTGACATTGTTACCTTTCGGAGAGATGGCATGCCACCTATATCGTTCAAGGACGTTCTCTATGTCCCTGGGCTAAAGAAGAATTTGATTTCAGTTTCTACCCTCCAGGATAGAGGTCTTGAGGTGTCCTTCAGAGGGACCGAGGTATACATTCACCCTAAGGGGTCCTCACTTGCCTCAGGACAAGTGATTGGAGTGAGGGATGGGAAACTGTTCAAATTGCTTTTTCAGCCTCTTCATGCATTGGCAGTGAGCAGCGACGGCAGCAGACAGACATGTGAGCTATGGCATCGTAGGATGGCCCATCTACATCATGGAGCTCTCGGAGGACTGAGAGAGGTTGTGACCGGAGTGCCACATATCAATACAGAGCATCAAGATGTTTGCAGAGGGTGTGTGCTTGGTAAGTTTACCAAGGCCTCGTTCCCCAGTAGTGACACCAGGTCTGCTAGGATACTGGATTTAGTACACATGGATGTGTGTGGGCCCATGACTCGGAAGTCCTTGAGTGGTTGTGAGTACTATCTCACATTCATTGATGACTACTCAAGGAAGACCTGGATCTATTTCATGAAGACCAAGAGTGAGATCTTCAAACGGTTCCAAGAGTTCAAAGCTCTTGTCGAGAACCAATCTGGAAAGAGGATCAAGGTCTTGCAGTCAGATAACGGGGGAGAGTATTCCTCCAGACAGTTTGTAGACTTTTGTGCCCAGCATGGCATTAGAAGACAAATGATCGTACCATACAACCCCCAGCAGAACAGGGTTGCCGAGAGGAAGAACCGAGCTATCACCGGTGCAGCGAGATCCATGTTGCACGATCAGAGTTTGCCTTTGTACTTATGGGCAGAGGCGAGTGCTACTACAATTTACCTGCAGAACAGGAGCCCCCACAGAATATTGGGAAAGATGACTCCTGAGGAGGCCTTCGCTAGTAGGAGGCCCGATGTCGAGCACATCAGGATCTTTGGGTGCTTGACCTATTCTCATGTCCCCTCAGAGAGGAGGACAAAGCTAGACCCCACAGCCCAGTAGGGGATTCTAGTTGGATACTCAAAGGTGTCCAAAGCCTATCGTATCTACATTCCATTACTTAGAAGAGTGGTGGTGAGCAGAGATGTCAGATTTGAGGAGGATAGGGCTTTTCAAAGATCTCTTGAGTCGAGAGTCAGTGTTGAGGATGATGTAGAGGCATCGATTGATGCGTCAGAGGGAGCACAGCCTCAGGTTTCCAGTACACCAGTATCAGGGGTGACAAGGTCACCATGCACAGCTTCAGGGTCACAGTCAAAGGGTGTTCGGTCAGAAGGGGCAGAGGCTCCAGGATCTCAGAGTGTTGAGACTAGCCCTAAGGCAATTACTCTTAGGCAGAGAGACCTTACTTCTCCATTGTCCACTTCAGGGAAGAGGAGACCTAGATGGTTTCAGGAAACCCTGAAGGAGGCCAAGGAGAACGTAGGTGAGCCCAAGAGCCAAATCAGAGAGAGTAGACCTCCAGTCAGATTTGGAGCATATTTGGCACTAGTGACGAGTATCATAGATACTAAGCCACAGACATTTGCGCAAGCAGTGGACCAGCAGGTCTGGAGAGAGGCCATCCCACCTCTTGATGAAGAGGTCTAGAGAGACTCAGTAGTCTAGCTATCCCCACTAGACTATAGTCTCGGGCATATTAGGGACAAAGTCAACTAGAAAACATAACATTCTATTATTAAGTTGACTTTGTGTGGAAAAGGATAACTCAATGAAAGAAAAGAAAAGGTGAGTTAAAGTTAAGAGTTAACCCTAGGGGTTAACTAACTCAACATATGAATAGACAGGAGCTATAAAGGAAAGGGCAGGGTGCACTCCTAAGATATTCTGGATTATTATCTTATTTGCATTAGAGCTCTTGAGCACAAGCAATTTTAAGGGTTTTGACTTTAAAACCCTAGAGATCTACTGGATGGTGAAAGATCCCACCTTTCTTGATCCAGGCTTGGTCCTGGAGGTGAAATATGTTAAGGTTTAAGCTATTATTAGGTTTCTTTTCAATTTACTAGATAACCATAGCATAGATAGGATCACTGAGAGAAACACAATCACAAGATACACAACATTTATCCTTGGAAACCCTCATAGGGAAGAAAACCCAGCAAAAACTTTCTTAAGATAGCCAATACAATGCCCAGACAATAAACCAAACACTAGAGAATATCGTCTACTAAGAAATGTGCCTCTCTCTCTTCCTTCTTCCGACAACTGGTAGCTGCAGCTTCCTTCAAACTTGCGCACTGGATGAGTGAGCTGAGTGAACAAATGAGGCATTGGCTTCCTTTATTTATACAAACTAGCAGGTGTTGAAAAGGTGTCTCTTCACTGGGCAGGGCCGATTTGTCTTCTGAGTGGTTAAAACCACTTTAAATTGCCTGGGGGTCGACTTCTCAATTTGCATAATATGTTTAGGGTTTGACCAATCCGCAAAAGGGGATTTGGTCAATTACAATGCCCGACATGATCAATCCACAAAAGGGGTTTGATCTAATGAATAATAAATCAATAATAATTAGAATACTCTTTGCAGTTACAATATTTCAACACTCCCCCTTCACAAGAAGGGTATTCTACAACATCATCAAGATAGAGAGAGGGCAGCAACATCAACAGCATCTGGAACACTGACTGGCATATCTATAAATCATCGAAAGTTTTTCTCATCATCAATATCATCATTCACAGTAGGGAGGTGGAAAGGCATCATCATCATCTGCATCATCATGGATTAGTATAACACTAATACATCATCATCAATAACAGCACAAGGCTAATAAAACATCAACAACAGCAATATCACAGCACAAAGGTTGGAGCATCATCAACAACAGCAGTATCACAGCACGAAGGTTGGAGCATCATCAACATCAACACTAGGCTCGAAATCTTCAGCACGAAGTTGGCATCTCAACAACGTCAGCATGAGGCTAGAAATCTTCAGCACGAAGCTGGCATCTCAACAACATCAGCACGAGGCTGGAAATCTTCAGCACGAAGCTGGCATCTCAATAACATCAACACGAAGCTGGCATCTCAACAACATCAGCACGAAGCTGGAAATCTTTAGCACGAGGCTGGCATCACAACAACATCATCACGAAGCTAGAAATCTTCAGCACTAGGCTGGCATCAACACTACTCCCCCTTTCGAGGGAGGTCTTTTCGTACTACACCAAGCTTATCTCGAAAGTGCTCAAACTTTACACGAGATAGAGGCTTGGTCAACATATCAGCAACCTGTTCATCTGTGCTAACATATTGGAGCTTTATGGCTCCTCTCTGCACCATATCACGGATGTAATGATATCGGATCTCTATGTGTTTTGACTTGTCATGGAACACAGGGTTCTCTGTCATCTTTATGCAACTCTGGTTATCACATAGAATCATGGTTGCTTCCATCTCCAGATCGAATAGACCTGTCAACAACTTCTGAAGCCATGTGGCTTCACAACTAGCGGAACATGCAGCAATGTATTCTGCTTCTGTCATGCTGAGAGCAATGCTTGATTGCTTCCTACTCTGCCATGAGATCATGGTTGACCCCAGACTGAAACAACATCCTAAAGTGCTCTTTCTGTTAGAGACACTTCCAGCCCAATCTGAATCAGTATAACCACTCAGTCTGATGTCATGATCTTCATTATAACTGAGACCACAATCTAATGTACCCTTAAGGTACCTCATCACATGTTTTGCAGCAACCAGGTGAACACATCTGGGCTCTACCAGAAATTGACTCAAAGTGTTCATAGCAAAACATATATCTTGCCTGATGTTTGTCAGATACATCAACGATCCAATGATCTGTTTGTACAATGTAGCATCAATCAATTCTAACGAAGTGTCAACCAGGAGCTTCAACTTTGTTTCCATGGATGTATTCATGGATTTGCACTCCAACATATCAAATCTCTTCTGTATTTCAACTGCATACTTCCCTTGGTTAAGGAAGATCTTCTTTGGGCTCTGCCAGACCTCTAGACCTAAGAAATAGTGCATTAGGCCAAGGTCTTTCATCTCAAATTCTACAGCGAGCTTCTTCTTACAAACAATGATGAGCTTTTCTTCTCCAGTTAAGAATAAGTCATCCACATACAACAGCAATATAACAGGCTGATCATTCATTACTTTGAAGTAAAGGTTAGAATCAGCTTTACTCTTGGTAAAGCCCAAGCTCATCAGGAAACTGTCAATCCTTCCATACCAAGCTCTGGAAGCTTGCTTCAATCCGTACAGAGCCTTCTTCAACTTGCAGACATGAGTCTTCATGTCTTCAACTTCAAACCCTTGAGGTTGTTCTATATACACTTCTTCTTCAATGACACCATTCAAGAAAGTTGTTTTCACATCCATCTTGTGTAACTTTCACTTCATTTTAGCTGCAAGAGCTATGATGGTTCTAATTGAAGTGTATCTGGCTACAGGAGCAAACGTCTCTTCATAATCAATGTCTTCCTTTTGAGAAAAGCTACGAGCAACAAACCTTGCTTTATATTTCTCAATACTTCCATCAGCAGCATGTTTTATTTTGAAAAGCCATTTGGAGGATACCACATCCTTGCTCTTCGGTCTGGGAACTATTTCCCATACATCATTCTTTATAATGGATTGGTATTCTTCTATCATGGCATCTGCCCATTCTTTCTTCTGAATGACTTCTTCAAAGCAAGTAGGCTCCTTCTCTAAGAGATCACACATCAAATCCATATAACTGGAGAATGGCTTGGGTTTCTTCACTTGTCTCATGGTTCCTTCGGGGGTACCATACTTCTCTCCATCTTGAATAAGTTCCCTTGCCCAGGCTGGCTTTCTCTTGTGGGAGATCGTCATCTGGGAAGGTTCTTGAGATTCTATTATGTCATGATCTTCTAGAATCTCCTCATCAGGGGAAGTTATGACTTCCCTTACTGGTTCTGCAACTCTAGGAGCCACAGGTTCTTCTTCATATACTTCTTCAAGCTGGCATCTTCTTGATTTCTTGAGTGTTGCATCTTCATCAAAGGTTACATCCCTATTGATCTCAATATGATGGTAACCTGGTATATAAACTCTAAAGGCCTTGGAGACCTCACAGTATCCAACAAATATTCCCTTCTTTCCTGAAGGGTCCAGCTTGGTTCTCTTCTCTTTCAGAATGTGTACAAATATTGGGCAGCCAAATATTTTGAGATGGCTTACTTCTGGCTTCTTTCCGGAGAACATCTCTTCAGGGGTTCCAAGTGCACTATGGGACAATCTATTTTGTACATACACTGTTGTTCTTGCTACTTCTACCCATAAGTGCATTGGAAGATCTTGATCATGGATCATGGTCTTCACTGCTTCCATTATAGTTTTGTTCCTTCTTTCTGCTACACCATTTTGTTGAGGATTGTAGGGAGTGGTGAGCTACCTCTTGATCCCGGCATCTTTACAAAAGTTTGCAAACTCTTTTGAGGTGTATTCTCCTCCATTATCTGACCTGAGTATCTTGATCTTTCTTTCAAAAAGATTCTCTATCAAGGCTTTGAATTCCTTGAATTTACTGAACACTTCATCTTTTGATTTCAAAAAATAAACCCAAGTTTTACGAGAATAGTCATCAATAAAAGATACATAGTATACATACCCATTGATGGAAGTTGATGGAATTGGGCCACATACATATGAGTGAATGAGCTCTAGGACTCCTTCTGCTTTACTGTCTCTCTTCGGGAAGGGGTTCTTGATGTTCTTTCCTTGTGCACATCCATTGCACACTCCTTCATGGTCAACCTTGAATTCTAGTAGACCTGTGACTGCCTTGCTTACATATGGTAATGCTTTGTAGTTGATCTGGGCTAATCTTCTATGCCAAAGTTCACATGGATTCTCAATGGAATGGGTCAAGGCTACTTCTGAGTGACCCTTTAGCTTATACAAGCCACCTTCTTCTTTTCTAATAACAATTGCTTCTTCCATGGTTTTTTCTTTGGGCCACATAAGAACTTCTCCATCTATGAAGGCAACTCTGAAGCCTTTCTTTTCTATAGCTAAGATAGAAAGTAAGTTCTTTGTCAAACCTGGTACATATAGTACATCCTTCATCTTCATTGGGGTCCTTGAATCAAGTTTGTAGTTTGATTCTCCTACTCCTTTCATAAGGTATTGATAATCCTCTCCAAGTGTAACTTTCTGGGGAAACTTCTTTTCTATAAGGCAAGAGAGAATGTCTCTTTGACCTGTCATGTGCTTGGAAGCACCACTATCAATGAGCTAAGTGTCTTCACCAGGTGACACTGATCCTGAGAGGGCAGAGATTAAGACATAGTCTTCAATCTGTTCTTTTATCATCTTTGTGGGTGGCTCTTCATCTTCAATTGTATGGGCATGGTGCCTCTTGTTTCTCTTCTTGTATTCTTCTCGTCT